>CAUYUJ010019061.1:52248-72248 GCA_963575745.1 Prorocentrum cordatum
GAGGCCCCGCCCCCTGCTCGGCAGCATCGCCCTCGACAAGAGGCTCCGCCTCCTGCTCGGCACCGCGTCCTATAAGGGGGCGCCATCTCCTGGTTCATCTCGCTCCGAACGGCAGCTGGATGCACGTTTTCATTCGCGCGCCGCAGCCGCGAGCGCTCCTCGCGGGGCGCCCTCGCGACGCTCGGGGCCGCGCGGCCACCCCCCCAAGCGGGGCCTCTCGGCGGGGCCGCGTGCGCGGGGCGGGGCGGGGTGGGGTGGGGCGGGGTGGGTGGGGGGGGGGGCTCGCCTCCTGAAGGAGGGAGGAGGAGAAGGAGGAGGAGGGCGCAAGTCTTTCTATATCCCCCCCCATCCCCCCTGCCCGCTGGCGGTGGCGATGTTTTGCGGCGCGATGGGCCGCCCGCCGCGCCCTGGCGGGGGCGACGGTGGAGGTCAGCCTGGCGGGGGGGGGGGCCGTTCATGGACACGCTCTGCGACGGGCCCCCAGCAGCTGGCGAAGAAGAGGGGGAGGAGGAGGAGGACGACGGCGTGATCGTCTTGGAGGGGGGGCCCGACGAGGAGCTGCAGTGGCTGCATCAGGAGATGGGGAAGAGGGCGGCGCGCGCGTGGCTGAAAGGCCGCGGGGGGCAACGGCGCATGCACTGCGGGCGCGATAAATGCGTGCACCTGCGCTTGGGCCACCAGTGCCAGCGCTGCAACATGGCCCACCGCAACACGCGCGTGGCGATTGTGGCGTGGCCGCAGGCGCGGAACCGCATGGCGAAGGGGGTGTGGCAGCGCGAGCCCCCGGGGATACATGAGCAAAATGCATACTTTCGCGCGGAGGCAGCGCCTCCTGCAAGAAATATATTTAAAACAAATATGCAAACAAACACATACACGCTAACATCCATGCCCAGGTTCTTGCGCAAGAAGCGCGAGATGGAGGAGACGGTCGCTGCGGAGATGGAGAGCGCCGCAGCCCCTGCGCCGCGGAGGACGCGGCAGAAGCAGGCGGGGAGGCATTCGAAATTCAAACTTCCGAGTTCGACGTTCGAAGTTCAAGGTTCGAAATTCGGAAGTCGAGCTTCGAACTTCGAACTTCGAACTCGAGACGGAGATGGTACTTGAGGAGGCGCTGCCTCCTGCAGCGCCCCCTCTCCGCCCAGGCGAGCTCCGAGGTGTTGGTGCACCGCCGCCGCCGCCGCCCGATCGGAGCGCCGCCCTGGGCGCCGCCACGCGGGCCGCGCCCGCCCCCAGGGCCGCCGCCGGCTCGGAAGGCCCCGCAAAAGGCCGCCCCTAGGCGTGCAGCGGCGGCCGCCGAGCCTGGGTCAGCAGGAGGCGGAGGCGACGCACCAGCAGGGGCAGGACCAGCAGGAGGCGGAGGCGACGCACCTGCAGGAGCTGCAGATGCTGCACCAGGAGCTCCTTGGAGAGCAACAGGAGACGGCGCAGCAGCAGCAGCCGCAGCCGCAGCATTGGCAGCAGCAGGAGATGCAGCAGCACAGGCGCAGGACCTGGAAGGCCTTCAGCAGCAGCTCCGGCAGCAGCTCCAGCAGCGCCAGCAGTTCGGAGCAGCAGCAACAGCTCCAGCAGCAGAGGCTGCAGCAGCAGCATCAGCTCCCAGCGCGGGCTGGGAGCAGCCAGCGCAGGCCGGCCTCTTCGGCTTCGATAGGCTTGCCTCCAAGGCGCCGACCCAGGCTGCGCCGCCGAGCAAAGTCCTGGCGGCGACAAGCAAGGCGCCGAGCGCAGCGCAGCCGCCGAGCGCAGCGGCGCCGCCCTGGACGGGATGGTGGGCCGCGCCGTCTTCAATGGGAGATGACCTCCTGCAGAGCTTCCCGCCGCAGGTGCCGACTCGCGCCGCGATGGCTGCCTGGCAGGAGACGGCCGCGCAACGGCAGCAATATCAACAGCGGACGGCCGCGCAGCAGCAGCGCGAGCAACAGCAGGCGGCCGCGCAGCAGCAGCAAGCGCAACAGCAGCAGCACGCGCAGCAGGAACACGCCGCCCGGGCTGCGCAGCAGCAGCAGCAGGCGCACCAGCAGCAGGCGGCGGAGATGCAGCAGGCGGCGGAGGTGCAGCAGCAGACGCAGCAGCCTGCAGCCGCAGCAGCAGCAACAGCACCTGGCGCCGACGCGGAGCAGCAACAGCCGCAGCAGCAGCAGCCGCATGAGCAACACCAGCGCCTGAACGCGCTGAACATGCTTCAGCAGCAGCAGAACCTGCTCCAACGGCAGGCCGAGCAGATCGCTGTGAGCATCCAGTCGCTGCGCTCAAGGCTCGGGTCGCCGCCGAGCGAGCACAGCTGAGGCGACTGGGCCTTCGAGAGGTTGTCCTTCCAGGGCGGCCCCGCGTCGAGGCGACAAAAGGTTATGTTAGAATCGCCTCGTCGTGGGATTGCCTTGGAAGGTCGAACTCCCGAACGCTCCGCAGGCGGCGGTTCGGCGCCTGGAGGACTTGGGGATGTGGGAGGGGAGAGGGGGGGGGTAACGGGGCGCCGCCCCCTCGAAGAGAAAGGCAGACTCTTTCCCTCCACCTTCCCCTCTCTCTCCATTCCACTGGGCTTACCACTTTTCGTTCCCCTCGCTCCTCCTTTCTTTCTGCCGCTTCTCCCTTCCACCCCTCTGCCGAGGAGACGCGCGCCGCCGCGAGCGGCATCCGCGGCGGCAACCTTCTGAGCCGCGCATTTGGTGTGGCCTTGGAAAACACGATGGGCATGCAAGCCGGTCTTTATATAAATATATGTATGTATATATAAAAAATGTTATATATATACATGTACCTATACATGTATACATATTGCGTTGATGTTGAAAGTTGTGTGAGCCAAATGCAGATGATGAAGAATTTGTTGTTGTAATGAATTGTGGATTACTATTGTTGTATGGTTTGTATGCTTGTTTCTTTGTAGGTTATATGTTCATGGTCTCTTGTAGGATGTAGCAGGCAACTTTTGTATTATTACTATACATGTTTTGTGTTGAGGTTCTATTTGTTTTATATATATATATATATATATATGCAAAATGTATGTTTGTGTTTTTGTTTCCATCTACTGTTGGGCTTGCTCCAGCATCAGCGCGTTGAAAGCATGCGCTCGGTTTGCAGGGGCAGGGGGGGAAGGGGCTGCGAGGCGCGGAGGAGGCGAATCCTCCTTTATTTTTAACTGGAGGCAATGCCTCCTGCGCTGGAGGCTCAGCCTCCAGAAGAAGAGAAGATGAGATGAGGTTCAGCGCTCAACGAAATGCAAGAGGAGCTTCGCGCTGGAAGTGCCAGCGAAGAAAATTCTTCAAATGCGTCGCTGTCCGACGCTGGTCGCAGCCCTCAGAAGTTCGACGCCGCGACCACCTGGCGCCTGGGCAGGGGCGAAAAGAAGAGGGGCGGAGGGGCGCGGAGTGGGGGGGGGGGAGGTCGGGGGGGGGGGGGATGACGGAGGGGGGGGCGAGCGCCTGATGGGAAAGTACCGCATCTGCAGGCTCGGGTTTGAGTTCCACTGCTGGAACGTCCACAAGTCCGCTTCGCACGTGTGGCGGCCGACCTGGGAGGAAGGGGGGAAGTGGAGATTGGGGCATGGGAAAGCAAAATCGAGGAAGGGGAAATCGGGCCGTGTAGTACGCCAACGGCTTCCCCTTCTTCCACGCAAGCTCCAACGCCTGCGTCGGGCCATCGGGCGCGGTGATCCGCCCCTCCTGCTCCGGTTCCTCTGCGAGGGGGCGCGCAATTCAAACGGTTTCCCCTCCCCTCCCCTTCCTCGTTCTCCTCCTCGCCCCCGCGCTGGTGTCCTGGCGCGCCCAGTTTACCTGTGGATGCGGGATCCCCTGCTTCTTGCCGCGCTCCTGGAACGGCGCAGCCGCGGCGTTTTGCGACGCCTGACCGCGCGAGAACCCCGTCCAGCGCGTGCTCACCTTCGACCCCATGGCTCGAAAAGGCGCCGCGGACTGCAACAAAGGTCGCAAACTCAGCCGAGGGGGCCCTCGGCGTTCGGACGGGGGGCAGGGGAGAGGCAGGAAGGGGGGGGGGGGGGCGGGGGGGGTAGGGCAGTCGGGTGGGTGGGTGGGTGGGTGGAGGATGGGGGGGGGGAGAAGGAGGCGACGCCTCCTGCGTCGCGCGGCCGCGGGGGGCAGGCGCTGGAGGCCCCGCCTCTTCTTCGCAGGAGGCCGCCGCAATGTCCGCGCCCGCCGCAGCCGTTTCCGAAGCTCGGCTCTCCAATATCTGTAAACCCTTTTCGCTTCCACAGAAGATTCGCGAGATGCTGTCGTTGCTTTCGCTCGCGAACCCCCTTGCCGCGAGTGCCTACCTGGCGTGCATGGCGCCAAAGGCAAAGGGAAAAACAAAGGGAAAAGCAATGGGAAAACCGAGGGGCCCGCCTCCAGCGAAGAGCCCGCCTCCAGCGAAGGCGCTTGCAGGACGCGGCGCGGCTGGGAAGCCGAAGGGCCCGCCTCCAGCGAAGGGGCCTGGAGGAGACGGCGCAACTGGGAGTGCGGAGAGGCCGCCCCCGAAGGCCAAGAAGAGCTCGCCCCCCCCGCCGCCAGATTCCCTGGCGAACGCGCAAACCACGTACCTCATGAACCACCTCCGGTACAACGCGAAGGATGGCAATGCGCAGAACGAACGCGGAAGGCGCGCGGCATTGCCCTGGCAATTTTCAGGCAACATGCGACCAGAAGTGGAAGGAGTTCTACGACGCGTTTATGACCGAGAAGGGCGAGAAAGACGCCAAGAAGCTGAAGGGCCTGATGATTCCTTCGCAGCCGTGTATGAGTCCTCGAAAAAAGAAGCGAAACACAGCAGACAGAAATGGGTCACAGTCACGCAGCTGATGCAGGAGTTCGGGGTCGACCTGGGGGACTTTCCCACCGCGTCGGCGGGGTGCGATTGGGCTTGCAACAAGTGGTGCAAGAACGCTGAGAAGCACAAGACGGCAGAATCCCACCCGCCTCAGATGGACGCGGAAGAATCTACGATTCATTATATTTTTCCCGACTTCGACGATGGTCTGCAGAGCGCAGCCGAGGAGAGGGCGGGAGAGCAGTAGGCATCATACAATGACTATGGGAAGACAGACAAGGGTGCGCTGGAGGACATGGCTCGGGGATCCGCGTCTGCGGGGCAGGGAAGCGGCGACGCGCAGATCGAAAGCCAAGAGTACCGCGACATGGGCGCAAAGAAAGAAGAGCTCAGGATGGGAACTCCAATTCTTCCTGCAACTTCCAGACATTGCCCCGGCCCCCCCCCCCCCCTCTCATATTTGCCCTTCTTCCCCTCCTATCCCCCCGCGCCGCCGCAGGCAGAAGGTGGCCGCCCTGCAGAGGCAGCAGAATGACATGAAGGAGTTGATGCTGGGTTTCGATGCCAAGGCGAAGAGAGATGGCGGTGCCAAGTGGCGCGCCAACGGCGACGAGATCAGGCCCGCGCGCAAGGCGCTGAGCGACTTCCTGGGCGCTGCAGAGCACCTGCTGGCCGAGGCGGCATGCGCCCCCGATGGGCGAACCCGACGACGAGATGATCGGGGAGACGAGGCACGCGTTGGCAGACAAGGTCGCGCTCGCAGAGGAGCACTTGGAGGGCGGCAAGATCAGCGTGAAGCGTTGGAAGGGCGCGAAGTGATCGGCCCGCGGGGGATGGAGGAGGGGGGGGGGGGGGAGCGAGGGGGGGGGGGGGGGGCGACGGTGGGTCCGGAGCGAGGGGGAGGGGCGGGGAGAAACGAGCGAGCAGCCACGGGGGGCGCCCCCGCCAGCACGCAAGAAGAACTGCCTGCGACTGCGGCGGGCCGACAAAGAAGAAGCGCGGCGAAGCAAGGAGGCGGGGCGCCTCGCGCACCGCCGCTTCGCGCGACATCGCTGTGTCTGGCGTGAGATGTCGCAGCTCATGGGAACGAGGCGAGTTCTCCTGCTGGCGAGTGCGTGTGTGTGTGTGTGTGTGGTGTGTGTGTGTGTGTGTGTGTGTTGGGGTCGTGTGTGTGTGTGTGTGTGTTGTGTGTGTGTGTGGGTGTGTGTGTGTGTGTGTGGATGTGTGCGGCGTGAGTGCGTGCGGTGCGTTGCGTGCGTGCGTGCGTGCGTGCGTGCGTGCGGCGTTGCGTGCGTGCGTTCGTGCGGTTGCGTGCGTGGTTTGGTGTGTGTGTGCGTGCGTGCGGTGCGTTGCGTGCGTGCGTGCGTTTGCGTTGCGTGCGTGCGTGCGTGGCGTGTACTGTTGCGTGCGTGCGTGCGTGCGTGCGTGCGTGGCGTGCGTTTCCGTTGCGTGCGTGCGTGCGTGCGTGTCGTGCGTGCGTGCGTTTGCGTGCGTGCGTTGCGTGCGCGCGCGTGTGCCGTGCGCGCGGGTGGGGCGAGGGTGGGCGGAGTTGCGCGCGGGGGGGGGGGGGGGGGGGTGGGCGAGGAAGGCGCTGCCTCTTGTGAAGCGCGCGTTCGAAGTTCGAAGTTCGGAATTCGAATTTCGAACTTCGAACTTCGAAGTTTGACGTTGGACCCCCCCCGCCCCCTCCTGCTTCGGGCGCCGCCTTCGCCCGAAGCTGTTTCAGACGGGAGGCGCCTGGCGGGCCGCGGGGCGGGCGCGCCGCCGCGTTCTCGAAGCGCCAGCCTGCGGTGGGCACCAGCGCGCCGCCGCCTGCTGCAAAGCGCTCGCGCGCCACGTTGCAGGCGCGCGTGATGAGGGGTACTCCGTCCTCGGGCGACATGCAAAGGCTCGCCGCCGACGCCGGGGAAGGCGGGGCCGCGGGCGTTGGGGGCCTGAGAGCGGGGCGTGCCAACGCGTCCAGGACCTTAAGGAGGGGGTTCCTCAAGGGAACGTTGTGGCCGAGGGAGTACGTGGCAAAGGTCCGCGTGTGGAGCGCCAAGCGTCGTCGAGAAGAGACGAAGGAAGTCCCCTCTTGCTACCGCGCGAGGTCCTCCCGGCGCTGGGGAGGCACGGCGACCTGGGCGCGCTGCTTCAGCTGCAGGGCCTGGACGAGGGCGACCGCGCGCACATGCAGGGCGTGAGAGCGAAGCTGGGCAGCCCCGCGGTGGCCATCGGCCTGTGGCAGGACGGGACCCCCACCAAGTGGGGCAGATCTGCGTCGGTCGAAGTCCTCAGCATGAACTTGCCTGGCCTTGGCCCCGACGGACCCTACGGCAACTTGAGAACCCCATCGTTCAGCATTTTGAAGAGCAACTTGTCCACGAACACCTGGCACGACATCTTCGGCATCATACAATGGAGTGTCCTGTCTGTGTGGAGAGGCTTCTGCCCGCGAGAGCGGCGCGACAAGACGCCGTTCTCGCGCCCGTCGGATAAAGCTCAACAGGCGTGGGCCGACCGCAGGGCCCTCGAGGGCCCCCCCTTGCCAGCCCGCGGTGCCCTGGTGCAGTTTCGCGCGGATTGGAAAGCGTGGAAAGGAGTTTTTCTTTCCCCGCTTGGAACGAGGGCTCTGGGTGCTGCTGGAAATGCAACATTCTCCCGGGGGCGGCGACTGGCCCCGCGCAAACACGGAAGGGGGGGGGGAGGGGGGGGGAGAAGAGGAGGGGGGGGGGAGGAGAAGGAGGAGGAGCAGGAGGAGGATTTCTTGGTTACACATCTTTTGTTTCTGTGATCCATGTGCCCCCCCCCGCCCCCCTTTTGCGCGCCCCCCAGGTGGCGACGCAGACGTCGACGAGTTCTCGGTGGGCGAGGCCAGCGAGCAGGCGCTCGCTCCAGGACGTGATCGCCATCATCCGGCGCAACGGGGGCCGCGTCTCGCCTGCGCTGAGTGTCCCTGGCATCGCGATCGACGTGTTCAAGGTCGACTGGTTGCACGCCGTGGGCCAAGGGGTCGGGGCGGACTTCGCGGGGGCCCTGCTCCGGCACGTCGCGGAGAAGCTCCCAGGGCGCCGCCGCGCGCAACAGAGCGACGAGATGTGGGGGCTCATCCAGGCGCACTACGACGCGCGCTCGACTTCAACGAGCGCACGGTGAAGCCCAAGAAAGCGCACCCGAAGTTCCGCGGCCAGGCGGCCACCCCGAGGCATCTGATCCCATTCTGCAAGGAAGCGGCCGAGACGCATTGCGTTTCTAGGAGTGCCGTGGACGACGCCGCGCTGAACGCCATGCGCCACTTGCACTCCTGCTACCGCGCGTTGAGCGGCCAGTGCATCTCCAGAAAGGATTTGATGCGCGACTCCGACAGCAGGTTCGTGACCTTGTTTGCCTTTCTTGCTGCGCTGCAGCCGAGGAATTGGCGCGTCAAGCCGAAGGCGCACCTGCTCCTCGAGATGGCCTTCGCGGGAGGGCAGCCGTCGCTGTGCTGGACCTACAGGGGCGAGAACTTCGGGGGCAGCGTGGGCCACGTGGCGAGGAGGCGCGGCTCCCCGCTCTCAGCGACGGGCATCTCCCGAGCGGTGATCGCGCGCCACCGCGCGCAGCCGATGGCGCGGCTGGCGCGACTGCCGCGCGCGCGGGCAGAAAACATGCACGCGCCACGGCGCTGCGGAGGAGCGGCGCCTCCTGCTCCACCGGGGCGCACGCGCCCTCTTCAAGAGGTCGCATCTCTTTTTTCGAATGTTATGCCGCGTTGGAGCATGCGTCGACGCTGATCGTCGCTAAAATTTAGCGTCGACGCTAATTTCTAAGGATTGTAACTTTAAGGCCGACTACCGAATAAGCAGCTGCACTAAATATGCATGGATGGATCTACATGGCCACGCCCCCCGGCCCCCCCCTGCCCTGCCCCCCGTGCCCCCCCTGCCTTCCCCGGGCCCCCCTCCCCTTATTCCGACCGTGCGCCCCCTTCCACTGCCCCTCCCCTGCGCCTCCCCCCTCTTGCCTCCGTGCCCCCTCCGCGCCCCCCGGGCCCCCGCGCCGTCTCCGGGCCCCCGCGCCGTCTCTTCCGTGCCGCCCCCGCCGTCCCCGAGCGCCCCTCTCCTATTATCCGACCGTGGCGCCCCGCCGGCCTTCCCCCACCCCTCCGCGCCCCCCCCCCCCGCCCCCCGTACCCCCCTCCCTTCCGACCGTGCTCCTCCCCCCGCCCCTCCCTCTGCGCCACCCTCATGTTGCCTCCCTGCCTCCCCCTCTTCCCGAGGCCCCCCCTCCCCTTATTCCGACCCGGGCGCCCCCCCGCCTGCCGCCCCTCCCTTGGCGGCCCACTCTCGTTGCCCCGCGCCCCCTCCGTTTCTTCCGAATACTCAGCGCTTTTTTCTCCCCCGTTCTTCCCCCCGCCCTCCCGGTCCACCCCATCGCCTTTATTCCACGTGCGCCCCCCCCCCTCCCCCCGCTCCTCCCCTGCGCCCCCCTGCCTCCGTGCTTCCCTGCGCGCCCCCGCCCTCTCCGGGTTCCCGCGCCTTCTCCTTCGTGCTCCACCCGCCTTCCCCGGGCCCCCCTCCTCTCATTCCGATCGTGCGCCCTCTCCCCGCTCCTTCCCTGCGCCCGCCTCCCCTGGCCCCCGTGGTTTCCCCGCCCTCTCCGAGCCTCCGCGCGTGCTCCCTCGTGCGCCCCCCGCCTTCCCCGGGCCCCCCTCGCCTTATTCCGACCGTGCGCCCTCCCCCCGCTCCTCCCCTGCGCCCATCTACCCCGCGTGCTTGGCGGACCTGGGCGCCATTGCCATCTGCCTCGCATCCGCGAATTGTGTGTCCTTGGAGCGCTTGCCCCTTGCCCCACACCACTCCCCCCCCCCCCCCTCCTCCACGCGCGCCTTATTCAGACCGCGCCCTCCGCCCGCCCCTCCCTTCTCCACCCTCCCTCTTTTGCCCCCGTGCCCCCCATATTCCCGGGAGAGTCCCTTCTCCTTATATTCAGACCGTGCGCCCTCCCCCGCCCGCGCGCCTTCCCCCAACCCCCTCCGTGCTCCCCACCGCCCTCCCTGGACCCCTCTCCTTATTCCGACCGTGCGCCCTCTCCCCGCTCCTCCCCTGCGCCTCCTGCTGGCGGTTGTGCTGGTAGTTGTGCAGGTGGTTGTGCTGGTGGTCGTGCTGGTGGTTGTGCTGGTGGTCGTGCTTGCGGAGGTGCTGGTGGCTGTGCTGGTGGCTGGTCGTGCTGGTGGTCGTGCTGGTGGTTGTGCTGGTCGTCGTGCTGGTGGTTTTGCTGGTGGTCGTGCTGGTGGTTGGTAGTGGTTGTGGTGGTGGTTGTGCTGGTGGTCGTGCTGCTGGTTGCGCTGGTTGTCGTGCTGATGTTGGTGGTGCTGGCTGGTCGCGCAGGTGGTCGTGGTTGGCGCGGTCGCGCCGGCGGTCGCGCTGCTGGCCCCGAACCGGCGCACCCCCCCCCCACACTCCTTATTCCGACCGTGCGCCCCCCCTCCTCCCCCCGCTCTCCCCTGCGCCTCCCTCCTCTTGCCCCCGTCCTCCTCGCACCCTCCCCGCGCCCCCGCGCCCTTCTCCCCCGCGCTTCCCCCGCCGCCCCCGGGCACCAAGTCTTCCTCGCACCTTCGCCGCGCCCCCGCGCCCCTCGCCCCCGTGCCCCCCCCGCTCTCCCCGAGCCCCCCTTCCTTTATTCCGGCCGTGCGCCCGCCCGCCGCTCTTCCCCTGCGCCCCTCTCCCGCTGCCACGGTGCTCCCTCCACGCCCCCGGCCGCCGCGCCTTCTCCTCCGTCGATAGGGGGGGCGGGATCTTCCCGATGGCCCGAGCCCTCCCCCCGTTCCTATTTCGTACCGTGTCCACCCCCTCCCCACCCAGGCCCTCCCCTGCGCCTCCCTCCTCTTGCCCCCCCATCCTATCCCCCCCGCTCGCCCGCGCCCCTTCTCTCCCGTGCTTCCCCCGCCCCCGGGGCCCAAGTCCTCCTCCCACCCTCCCCGCGCTCCCGCGCCCCTCTCCCCCGTGCTTCCCCCGCTCTCCCCGGGCCCCCCTCTCCTTATTCCGACCGTGCGCCCCCCCGCCGCTCCTCCCTTGCGCCCCTCTCTCCTTGCCCCGGTGCTCCCTCCACGCTCCCAAGCCCCCGCGCCTTCTCCTCCGTCGTGCTCCCCCCGCCGTCCCCGAGCCCCCCCCTCCTTCCTATGTGCGCCGGGAGAGAGCGGGCGCGCTCACCCCCCTCCCTCCGCTCTCCCCCTGCGCCCCTCTTCTTTTCCCGTCCTCCTTACTCGCCCCCCCCCCCGCGCCCCCGCGCCCTTCTCCCACCTCAGCATGCCTCAACGCACGGGCCCCAATCTCTCCTCTCCCGCCTTCCCCCTCGCGCCCCCGCGCCCCTCTCCCCCGTGCTTTCCCCGCTCGCCCCGAGCCCCCCTTCCTTTATTCCGGCCGTGCGCCCACCCGCCGCTCCTCCCCTGCGCCCCCCTCTCCTTGCCCCGGCGCCCCCTCCGCGCCTTTCGGCCCCGCGCCTTCTCCTCCGTCGCGCCCGCCCCGCCGCCCCCGAGCCCCTCCCCCCCCGCGCGCACTCCTCATTCCGACCGTGCGCCCCCCCCCCCTCCTCCCCCCGCTCTCCCCTGCGCCTCCCTCCGCAATTTCTCAGTATGAAAACAAGGGGCACGCGTGCCAAGGATCATGCAATGGCGATGTGGGCCCATGGGAGATGGAGAAAACCAGGGATCGCGAGGGAGGCAGTCCTTGGGGGGCGCAGGGGGTGAGGGGGAGGGGGGGGGCACGGTTGGTACGGAAAGAGAGGGGGCGAAGGCGGGGATCGGGGGGGGGGGGCACGGTCGTTGGAATAGGGGAAGGGGCGCAGGGGGGAGCGGGGGGATGGGCCCAATGGGTCGGCCTGACAAAAAAGGAGGGGGGCGCTAGGGAGTGAGCGGGGTGGGGGGCCCACGGTCGTCGGAATAAGGAGTGGGCGGCAAGGGGGACGGGGGGGGGGGTGACCACGTCGGTCGGAATAGATAGGGGGGCGCAGGGAGAGCGGTGGGGGGGGCCCCGGTCGGTCGGAATAAGTGACGGGCGCAAGGAGTCGGTGATGGCCCACGGTCGTCGGGATAATGGGAGTGAGGCGCGTGGAGGGCTGTGGGGTGGCCCCGGTCCGGTCGATAAGGGAGGGGGCGGCAGGGAGGAGCGGTGGGGGGTTGGCCCACGGTTCGGCTCGGAATAAATGGGGCTGGGGCGCAGGGGAGTGGCGGTGGGGGGGCGCCGGTCGGTCAGAATAAGGGGAGAGGGGCGCAGAAGAGGAGCGGGGGGAGTGGCCCACGGTCGGGCGGAAGAAGGGGACGGGGGCGCAAGGGGGGAGCGGGGGGGGGCCCACGGTCGGTCGGAATAAGCGGAGGGGGGCGCAAGGGGGGAGCGGAGGGGGTGGCCCACGGTCGGTCGGAATAAGGGGAGGGGGGCGCAGGGAGGGAGCGGGGGGGGTGGCCCACGGTCGGTCGGAATAGTGGGAAAGGGGCGCAGGGGAGAAGCGGGGGGGGTGGCCCACGGTCGGTCGGAATAAGGGGAGGGGGGCGCAGGGGGGGAGGGGGAGGGGCCAGCACGACCACCAGCACGACCACCAGCACCTCCACCAGAACGGCCAGCAACACGACCGCGAGCACGACCACCAGCACGACCACCAACACGACCACCAGAACCTCCAGCACGGCCAGCCACCAGCACGACCACCAGCAGAACCACCAGCACGACCACCAGCACGACCACCAGCACCTCCACCAGAACGGGCACCAACACGACCGCCAGCACGACCACCAGCACAAGCACCGGCACGCCCAGCCACCAGCACGACCACCAGCACAACCACCAGCACGACCACCAGCACGACCACCAGCACGACCACCAGCACCTCCACCAGAACGGCCACCAACACGACCGCCAGCACGACCACCAGCACAAGCACCAGCACGACCACCAGCACGACCACCAGCACGACCAGTCCACCAGCACCTCCAGCACGGCCAGCCAGCCACCGCACGACCACCACGACCACCCACACACGGCCAGCCTCCAGCACGCCAGCACAGCACCACCAGCACACCACCACAACCACCAGCAACGACCACCAGCACGATCACCAGCACCTCCACCAGAACGGCCACCAACACGACCGCCAGCACGATCACCAGCACAACCACCAACGCGACCAGCCACCAGCACGACCACCAGCACAACCGCCAGCAAGACCACCAGCACGACCACCAGCCCAGCACGACCACCAGCACGACCACCAGCACGACCACCAGCACGACCAGCCAGCAGCACGACCACCAGCTCGACCACCAGCACCTTCCAGCACGACCACCAGCACAAGTACCAGCACGACCACCAGCACGACTGCCAGCACCTCCACCAGAACGACCAGCAGCACGACCACCAGCACGACCACCAGCACGTCCACCAACCACGACCACCAGCACGGCCGCCAGCACAACCACCAGCACGACCGCATTATGGGCACACGGTCGGTCGAAATAAAGCAGTGCGAGATCACCGGTAGGTATGATGATACTCTCCCTCTTCCCCTGATGGCGTCCGGGCGATGGCCGCGCACCCTCCGCGCACTGTTTTTTTCCACACAGGATGCCCGGGAAATCCCGGGAAACGACTCTCGCTGAGGCGCCGGCGTCATTGTTTCCCAAAATGCTGCTCTCGTTAAGGCGCCGGCTTCATTTCTGCTCCCGAATCGTTCCGAATCGTGCTCCCGCAGCAGCGTGGGCCTCATTTTCGGATCGGCGTTTGGCCTCCGTCGTTCAGGATGGCGTTCTCGCCCCCAAGGCGGTTCCTTTTTCCCTCCCTCGCGCGCCCATCCGCCCGGGCCACACCTGCGCCGCACCGGCCACCACCCCCCACCACCACCACCACAAACCACCAGCCGCACCAGCACGATACGCAACACCACCTACCAGCCCACACCCCACCATTCACCACCACCACCACCATCACCACCACCACCACCACTACCAGCACCACACCGCCACACCACGACACCCTCACACACGCGCGCAACGCCGCCACGCGCACCCCCCACTACGCACGCTCGCGCGGAGCCACAGGTCCGGCTACGACACGCGTCCTGATAGAGAAAATCCAGCGCCATGAGAGGGGTGTGGAGGGAGGGGTAGGGACTTCAGATATTTACGCGAAGCGCACGCTATCTTGTCTTGCCACTCCCCGCGCCCACCCCGCGCCCCCGCCGCCCTTCCCCCCCCCCGCCGTCGCCGGGCCCCAAGTCTTCCTCCCACCCTCCCCGCGCCCCCGCGCCCCTCCCCCCCGCGCTTCCCCCGCTCTCCCCGAGCCCCCCCCTCCTCATTCCGACCGCGCGCCCCCCCGCCGCTCCTCCCCTGCGCCCCTCTCTCCTTGCCCCGTCGCCCCCTCCGCGCCCCCCGGCCCCCGCGCCTTGCTGGCCGGTGCCCGAGCGGATTGGAAACGCCGCGCCGGTTCTTGTAGCTGGGTGCCCAGCGGGAGCCAAGCGGCGACGGGCCGCCCAGGTGGCAATGCGACCTGGCGTATCCTCCTCCACTCCTTCTTCTCTTATCCCGTGCCCTCCTCGTCGTGGATGGGGCCGACGAGTGGTCTTGCGCTGTCCGTGAGGACGCACCTTTTTCTAGTGCAGCTTGCGACCGGGGTGAGTCTTGTTGGTCCACAGGCACCGCCCCGGTCACGGGCTGCAGCGGCGTTGGGTATTTTCCGGAACCTCGAGGTTCCGAGCCTGGTGGCACACATAAGTTTACATATAATATATCATACGCGCGTCCTTATTGCGGCTCGCAGCCGTGTTCTGAGATGTGTGCATATGTGTAAACATGTGCGTTTATTACATACATCACGATTGGTGCATACATATTTCCTGTTGGATTTTGAAGATTGTTGCTCTAGGGGGCCCTCCGGGAAGTCCTCGTGGAACCTTCTTGGGGCGTCTTGGAGGCCTCTGGAACCCTCTTGAAGCCATGCTGGGCGTTTTGGAACGATCTGAGGCTGTCTGGGGAGCCTCTTGGATTGTCTTGGGGTTGGAAGGAAGAAACCAACGGGGCGACAGCCTCTCCAACTGGGGGGTGTGCTCCCCCCCCAGGAGCCTTAGTGTCCCCGGGGCCCGCCTCTGGGATCCCCCCTTTCGAATCAACGGCGCCAGCGTTGGATGCCTTTTGAGCTGACGTGCCCGACGGGGAGAGGTGACCACAGAGGGGAGGGGAAAGAAGGTGAAGACCACGGAAACGCGAATCCACGGACACGCGAAGCCGTCTTCCCCTCACGCACGCCGACAGGGTCGGCGGATTTTAATTGCAATTTACTGTTGGCGCCAGGGATCGGTCAGAGTCCTGCAGGGCGCGTTCGTTTCAAGGGGCGCGGGGATGCCAGGGCAGCGCCCTGCAGCGCTCAAGCGCCCACACTGGCACGCGCGCGCGCGTCAATGCGCGAGTGGAATTCCAGACGCACGCGAGCTCAGGAGGGCACTGAAATACAGGAAACAGAAAATTATAGCCAGAGCGCAGTATCCCCAAATCGCGTTTCCTAGAGCCAGGGTGGATCCTGAGTCTGTTCGCGCGTCCTGCAGTTATCGTCCTCCTGCTCTTGATCGGCGCGCCCCGTCGTCATCGTCGTCTACGTGCTCCTCTTGGGAAATATCATTCTCGCTTCTCCCGCCTGCCTTCGCACTCCACCTCTTTCTCCCCCTTCTAGTCACATTCCTCCTCCTACCCTCCTTTCCTTCCTCCTCATCGTTATCCTCCTCATATTCCTGATGCCATGCTTCCGCCTCCTCCCATATATCCTCGCCCCACTTCACATTATCCTCATCATCCTGGTTCTCTTTCTCTTATGCCTCATCGTCGTCGCCGCGGCGTTGCGTTCTGTGCCGCTGTGCGATGCCATGTTTTGCGTTGCAATGCTTTGTGATGCAATGCTTCACTGCGCAATGCCACACCATGCTATGACATGCGAATTACGCTCTGCCGTGCTCCTCTACGCCGTGCTATGCCGCGCTCTACCATGCATCGCGTACCCTCCTCCGCCTCCAGGCCTTGGAAGGCCGAGGCGACGACGATGACGACGACGACAATCGCGCAATCACGCAATCACGACGACGACCACGACGACGACGACAATGACGACGACGACGAGCAGCAGCAGCGGCAGGTGGACGGGCGGGGAGCCGCCGGGGAGGCGGGTTGCTCAGGCAGGGCCGACGCGCCCCCGACGGAGCCCGCGCCCGCGGAGGGGCGCGCCGCGGGGTGCCCCGTTCAGCACCCCGTTCAACACCCCGCTGGGCGAGACCGGGGGCCGGCTCACCTCGCGATCGGCAGCTCGGAGCTTGGAGTTGCGAGGGCGTCTCAGGCGAAACGGCCCGGACGACCTCTCGCGCGGCAGCTCGGAGCCCAGAGTTTCGAGGATGTCTCAGGCGAAACGGGCCGGACCACCTCGCGCGCGGCAGCTCGGGGCTCAGATTCAGGAGGATGTCTCAGGCGAAACGCCTAATCCCTGACAGCTCAGAAACGAGAGTTGTGAGGATGTCTCAGGCGAAACGGCCCGAACCACCAGACTTTGCTGAGGCCGTCTTTGCTTGGAATTCCCTCGGCTGGGGCCAGCTTCTACCACATCAGCACCCCGTTCAGCAAGCTGTTTGGGGGACAAACGGAAGCAGCAGCAGCGGAAAGAGCAGGAGGAGGGGGAGCAGCAGCTGCAGCAGCAGCAGCAGCATAAGGAGCAGGAACAGGTAGAGAGGAGAGTGGATAAGAAGGCCGAGGACGAGGACGATGAGCACGAGTACAAGTACGAGGACGAGGACGAGAGCGAGCACGGAGCGAGGCAAATAAGAGCGATAGTGAACAGGAAAGAAACGGAAAGAAAGACAAGGCGGGAGAAGGGGGGGAGGGAGAAGGAAGGTTCTCCCAGCTGTCCCCGGAGGGGGGGCGAATCCCCCCCCCCCGGGGGCACTCCGGGCCTGTCTGGAGCGTCCTGCACCTTGAAAACACGATGATTGGGAATGTCCTACGGAAGCCCCCAGCTCCAAGGACACCGTCCTCCCCCCACGACGGGCCCCCAAGGACACTCCGGACCTGTCTGGAGTGTCCCCCGGGGGGGGGAGATCCCCCCCCCCTGGGGGGCAGTCAGAGGAGGCCTCAGAGCGCACCGCCGCAAGCAGTCATAGTATCACATCACCTCCCTTCATCCTCAACTCCCCCTTCCCCTTCCGACTATCCATCCTCGTCTGCCTCGTGCTCGGACTCATCGTCCTCGTCCTCAGCCTTCTTATCCCCTCCCTGTGCCTTTTCCTGTTCCTCCTGCTGCGGCTGCTGCTGCCCCCCTCCTCCTGCTCATTTAGCTGCTGCTGCTGATGCTGCTCCCGTTTGTTTTTTGTTTCCTGTATTTCAGTGCCCCCCCTGAGCTCCCAGGCGTCTGGAATTCCATTCGCGCATTGATGCGCGCGCGTGCCGGTGTGGGCGCATCGACGCGCGCGCGCGTGCAGGGCGCTGCCCTGGCACCCCCGTTCCCCTTGAAACGAATGCGCCCCGCAAGACTCTGACCGATCCCTGACACCAACAGTAAATTGCAGTTAAAATCCGCCGACCCTGTCGGCGTGCGTGAGAGGAATACGGCTTCGCGCGTCCGCGGATTCGCGTTTCTGCGGCTTTCACCTCCCCCCCCCTCTGCGGTCACTTTTCCTCCTCGGGCGCGTCAGCTCAATTATAGCTAGAGCGCATTATCCCCGAACGGCGTTTTTAGAGCCAGGGTGGATCCTGAGTCTGTTCGCGCGTCCTGCAATTATCGCCCCCCTGCTCTTGATCGGCGCGCCCCGTCGTCATCGTCGTCTACGTGCTCCTCTTGGGAAATGTCATTCTCGCCTCTCCCGCCTGCCTTCGTACTCCACCTCTTTCTCCCCCTTCTAGTCACATTCCTCCTCCTACCCTCCTTCCCTTCCTCCTCATCGCTATCTTCCTCATATTCCTGATGCCCTGCCCCCGCCTCCTCCTATACATCCTCCCCCCACTTCGCATTATCCTCCTTATCCTCCTGGTTCTCTTTCTCTTCTGCCTCGTCGTCGTCACCGCGGTGTTGTGTTGGGCGCCGCTGTGCGATGCCATGTTTTGCATTGCAATGTTTTGTGATGCAATGCTTCACTACGCAATGCCACGCCGTGCTATGACATGCTAATTACGCTCTGCCGTGCTCCTCTACGCCGTGCAATGCCGTGCTCTACCATGCATCGCGTACCCTCCTCCGCCCCCAGGCCTTGGAAGGCCGAGGCGACGACGACAACGACGACGACAATCACGCAATCACGCAATCACGACGACGACGACAACGACAACGACGACGACGACGACGACGACGACGACGACGACGAGCAACAGCAGCAGCAGGAGGACGGGCGGGGAGCCGCCGGGGAGGCGGGTCCAGGCAGGGCCCACGCACCCCCGACGGAGCCCGCGGGGCGCGCCGCGGGGCGCCCCGTTCAGCACCCCGTTCAGCACCCAGCTGGGCGAGACTGGGGGCCGGCCCACCTCGCGATCGGCAGCTCAGAGCTTGGAGTTGCGAGGACGTCTCAGGCGAAACGGCCCGGACGAACTCTCGCGCGGCAGCTCGGAGCCCAGAGTTTCGAGGATGTCTCAGGCGAAACGGGCCGGATCACCTCGCGCGCGGCAGCTCGGAGCTCAGATTCAGGAGGGTGTCTCAGGCGAAACGCCCAATCCCGGACAACTCAGAAACGAGAGTTGTGAGGATGTCTCAGGCGAAACGGCCCGAACCACCAGATTTTGTAGAGGACGCCTCTGCTTTGAATTCCCTTGGCCGGAGTTAGCTTCTTCCACAACAGCACCCCGTTCAGCAAGCTGTTTGGGGAAAAAAGCATCCAGCGCTGGCTGGCGTCGTTGATTCGAAATGGGGGGCCCCAGGGGCGGGCCCCGGGGGGGGGGGGTAGGGGGGGGGGCCCAGCGGGGGGCCCCCCCACACTGGGAGAAGCTCTCGTCCATTTGACTTCTTCCTTCCAACCCCAAGACAAGAGGCTCCCCAGACAGCCTCAAATCGTTCCAAAACGCTCAATCTGGCTACAAGACGGCCCCAGGCTTCCAAGACACCCGAAGAAGGCTCCAAGAGGACTTCCCAGAGGGTCCCCACACAGCAGTAATCTTCAAAATCCTGCATGAAATATGTGTGCGCCAATCGTGATGTATGTATACACATGTTTACACATATGCGCACATCTCAGAACACAGCTGCAACCCGCAATAAAGACGCGCGTGTGATATGTCATATGTAAAATCATGTGCGTCGCCAGGCTCGGATTCTCGAAGTTCCGAAAAGGGGCCCAGCGCCGTTGCAGCCTTGCGGGCGCGATAATTCTTGGGGGCCAACAAGAATTACCCCGGCCGCAGGTTGCACTAGAAACAAATGCTTCCTCACAAACAGCGCAAGACCATTCGTCGGGCCCATCCACAACGAGAAGGGCACGGGATGGGAGAAGGAGAAGTGGAGGGGGATGCGCCAGGTCGCGCTGCCACTTGGGCCCCGACACGGCCTGGCCCCCGCTGAGCCCCCAGTTGCAAGAACCGGCGCGGTGTTTCCAATCCGCTTGAGCACCGGCCAGCTTCTCCTCTGTCGCGCCCCCCCGCCGCCCCCGAGCTCCCCCCCCACTCCTTATTCCGACAGTGCGCCCCCCCCTCCTCTCCCCGCTCTCCCCTGCGCCCCCCTCCTCTTGCCCCCGCCCCCCTCGCGCGGCCCCCGCGCCCCCGCGCCCTTTTCCCCGTGCTTCCCCCGCCGTCCCCGGGCCTCCCTCTTATTATTCCAACCGTGCACTTGACCCCCCTGCCCCCTCCATTCGCCCCGCCCCCTTCGCCCCGTGCCCCCCCCGCGTTCTCCGGCCCCCGCGCCCCCCGGGCCCCGCCCGCCTTTCCCGAGCACCCCTCCCCTTATTCCGACCGCGCGCCCATCCCCTCCCGCCCCCCCCTCCCCCCCCCCCCACCCCCCCCCCCCCCCCCCCCCCCCCCCCCCCCCCCGCCCCCCCGGGCCACCATATCCTCATCGCGACCGTGGCCCTCCACCCGGCCACCCGCCCCTCTCTTCACCCCGCCGTAGCCGTTCTCCCGAGCCCCCCTCCCCTGATTCCGACCGTGCGCCTCCCCCGTTCTCCCTGCGCGCCCCTCCTTTCGCTCCGTGCCCGCCGGCCTTTCACGCCCCTGGCTTGTTTCCGACCGTGCGCCCCCCCCGCCCCCCCTGCGCCCCTCGCCGTAGGCCCCCCGTAGCCCCCTC
>CAUYUJ010019061.1:77248-87248 GCA_963575745.1 Prorocentrum cordatum
GTCGTCGTCGTCGTCGTCGTCGACGGCGCCCGAAAACGGCCTCCGGAGGCCGAAACAGGCGGCAAACGTCGTCGTCGTCGTCGTCGACCTCGTCGCTCGTCGCTCGTCGATCATCGTCGTCGCGCGCGCGGGCGCGGGCGTGGTGCCGGGACCACGCGGCGGGCTTTGCGCTTGTACTCGAATCGCAAGCCACTGTGGTGCTCTCAGGCAGAGAGTGCTGCTCGCGCGCATACTATGGCGATCGCAGAGCGCCCCTGCTTCGCCATACCCCGCCCAGCCCAAGCGTTACCGTTACCCGGGGGGCACGACCCCCCCCCCCCCCCGGGTAACGAGCGTTACCGGCCGGAATAAAAAAATGATCTCTTTCCGCCGAGATCCAGGAAATCTTTTGAATTTGGCGAAGAATTCCAAACTTGCGCCTTCGCGTGGGACATCTTCCGAAAAAACCGTTCGTGGAGCCTCCCCAGGGAGGCCCTCAGAGGCCCCCCATGTTCCGTTTCCGGCGAGATCCGGGAATTCCGGCGCATCCAATGAGAAATTCCAAACTGGCGTTCTCGCGTGGGTTCTTCTAAGAAAAACCGCTTTCGGAGCTTCTACAAGGAAAACCTCAGAGGCCCCCTTGTTCCGTTTCTGGCGAGATCCAGGAAACCTGGCGAATCCATCGAATCTGATGACGCATTACAAACCTGCGCCTTCGCGTTGGACGTTTTCCGAAAAAAAACCGCTCCTGGAGCCTTCCCAAGGAGGCCCTCAGAGGCTCCCCTGCCCTGAGCATCGGTTTCCCCCAGTTTGGGGGGTAAGTTTTTACTCCAGTTTCCGTATGTGTTTTCTCACTCACCTGCCCTCCTTTGCATGATTCGGTGTTTGCCCCATTTCTTTCTAGAGACTTACTCGACTTACCCTACTTCACCCATCGGGAATTACTCTACTTCCTCTACTTCCCCTACCTTCTCTACTTTCCTTATCCCTCGCGCGTTTCGTATGCGCGTGCGTTGCTACGCGGCCCCTGCACGTGTCGGCTGGGAACGTATCCGCGTGTAGTTTCCGTCAGACCTGTTGCGGGCTAGAACAAGGGATGCCTCTGCCCGGCGTTCGGTCGTGCAAGGCACCCCCAGTCGACCGCTTGTACATCGCCGACAAGGGCCTGCGAGAGCTGAAACCCCGCCCTCGATCATGCGCTCTTGCTATCGGGGGGCATGCCGCCGACTCATCATACCAGCCTGGAACAATCCCTATCTCTATGCTGGGCTCCTCCTCATCACGATGCCAATCTTAGGGGTTCCCTTGTTTTTTGATGGCGAATCCCTGAGATTGTCATCGCCTTTTTGTGTGTCAATCTTAGGAATAGGGATACGTTCGAGGCTGGTAACCAACGGCGATGCATCGTCGATTCCAGGTCGACGCTTCCCCTCCGAGCTCGACGTTTTCGCGACTCGGGAGAGAGGCGCGCGTGAGGCGTCGGGGCTTGCCTTTTTGGAACTCTCCCGAGCGCCTCCCTGGGGCCTCGGAGGGCCTCGTTGGAGCGTTGATCTTCCAAGGTGGTTAGCGTGTTCTGGTCCTGTTGTCGGCCTCGGAGTTCGAGTCTCACGCGCACTCTCGCGTAGATAAGCGGCGGCGGCGTTGGCGACGGCGGAGAGGGATGAGGGAAGAGGAGTGGAGGGGGGCCTTGAGGAGGAGGCGGGGTGGAGGAGGAAGATCGCCAGGGCATCCGGGACCCCTGTCAGCAGGCCACACATTGAGGTCGGAAAAGGCGCGCTGCCGTTCATGAGGCGGCGGCTGCGGCGGCAAGGCGAAGCGGAGGAGGAAGAGGAGGAGGGGAACAACAAGGAGGAGGAGGAGGAGGAAGAGGGGGGGGAGGAGGACAAGGAGGGGGAGGAGGAGGAGGAGGAGGAGGAGGAGGAGGAGGAGGAGGAGGAGGAGGAGGAGGAAGAGGAGGAGGAGAGAAGAAACAAAAGGAGGAGGAGGAGGAGGAGGAGGAGGAGGAGGGGGAGGAGGGGGAGGTGGTGGTGGTGAACGTCACCTGATCCACCAGGTAACGCAATCGGAGCTCAGAATTCGGCGGGCGTGCGAATGTATATAAGCACGTGCATGAGTATCTGGGCCATGGCACGCTCATGGCCGCAAATGGGGACACCATGTGGCAAAGAGAAAGACAAAGAGAGAGAGAGAGAGAACAAAAAAAGGGAGGAAAACAGAAACGGGGACCCCGGGAGCGTGCCCAAAAATCAGAGGGGGGGAGGAATTCTGTACAAAACGCCCGTTTTGTATAGAATTCTTCACGCTTCGCGTATCCCCACCAGCCCATCTCAAAACAGCAACTCTAGCGAAGCATGCCGACAGCCGTGTTTTTCAGGCGTGTTTCCGCCTGCCCCCCCATATCTCCCCTGTTCCTCCTTCCTCCCGCCTCCTTGTACATCCTCCTTGTGGTGGGAGCGGGAGAAGGACGAGGCGGAGGAGGAGGGAGAGAAAGCGTTCCTCGTGGCTTGAGTCGTTCGGGCTTCTCGTCGTGGTGTGAGTCGTTTGGGCCCTTCTTCCTGGTGTGAGTCGTTCGGGCTCTTCGTGGTGTGAGTCGTTCGGGCTCTTCGTCCTGGTGTGAGTCGTTCGGGCTTCTCGTGGTGTGAGTTGTTCGGGCCCCTCGTCCTGGTGTGAGTCGTTCGGGCCCCTCATCCTGCCCGTGCAGAAACGACGCCCAGGCGAGTAGAGGGTCGTCCTGATGGGCTTTTCGGCGTCTTGGGTGCCTCGGGGGGGCCTCTTTGGGCCGTTTGGGATCCTCTTGGGGGCCTTCTGGGGGCCTCTTGGGGCCATCTTGGGGCCTCTTGGTGCATCCTGGGCGCTTCTTGGGGCCATCTTGGAGGAAATCGATCAAAGAAGAGGGGAGCTTTAATTAGCGCTGCCCCCTCAGAAGGGCAAAATGGGGCCACAACCTTTGTAAAATCAATGATTTTGGCTTGAAAGAGGAGGGGGGCTTTAATTAGCGCTGCCCCCTCAGAAGGCCAAAATGGGGCCAACACCGTAGTAAAATCAATGATTATGGCTTCAAAGAAGAGGGGCATGTTTTTTCTCCCCCCCCCGTCGGGGCCAGAATCCTCGTGAGGGGTGTCGTTGTTTAGCCCTCCCAGGAGTCGAAAAATACCCCTCCAACCACCCGCGAAAGGACCTCTCCAGGGGGAGGGGGTAGGGGGAGGGGTAAACCCCTCCCCGAAGGGGAAGAAGGGGGTTGAGAACAGAGCGGGCTCTCTAAACCACTCACGCCCAAAGGGCTGGTGGGATTTCCCCTTCCCCCGCTCTGGATTCCATTGGGCCGCGTCTGGATGTCATTTGGCCGCGAACAAAAACAAAATAACGCCATCTTCCGTAGTTGCCACCGTGACGCAGGTCTGAGTTCTACATATGCTTCCGTGTACAGAGCTACTTGTTTGGCTTCTCTTGGCCATGAGTGCCCCGCGCAAGAAGCGCCTGGCAAATCCTCATGTCACGACCCAAGCGTACGCCGACGATATTCTCCTGATGGTCAATGAGGCATCCACGCGCGGCAGTGCTGCTACTGTGTTTGGACCTTTGGTCGATAAGGCTCATAATGTCACAGCTGCTGACGTCGTCAGGAACTTACCGTTGGCCCAGCGGATGCTGCAGCTCAACCCAGGTGGCGTATTGCCCGGCGCCCGCTTCGAAAATGGATGGGGGATTGTTATTGGGGAAAAGCCCCACTTGGTTTCACCAGGCGAAAGTGCAAACAGCGTGGCGCAGTCAGCAACGGGCAACACAAACAATATTGTGAACTATACAATCATAAGACCAACACGCAGAACCTTCAACGACGAGATGGCATAAGAGGTGCCCCAAAACAGGAGCTATCCGAGGGTATTTGTCAGTGAGTGAATTGGTATTGGTCAAAAATATGTTAAACATATTATTACCATATGGTGCAGCTTCTGATGCAATCACGCCTGAAAAGGTAGCACTGGACACGAACGGCATTGGCCTTCCGTTGTGCTTCCAATCAGAGCCCAAAGAGTCACCGCGGGGGCCGTGTGGTCCAAAGCAGTCTGCCAGCACAGGGGAGGACGACGTCGGCCTCCCCAGCATATTCGCACCAAGTTCAATGCCAGTACCAAATCCCAACCAGAAGCAACGCTTTGCCAAGATCCGAGTGGCAAAAGCCGGTGCGAAAATAAGGGCAGTAAAACGAGTTGCAGCGAAACCAGCGGGGAAGCCTCCAGCTAACCAGAGCAAGAAGGCAGCAGCGCAGCTGCCATGGGACGGCGTGCTCAAAACAAGGAATGCAGTATACAGTGACGCACGTACATAATGGCATTCCGTTGGATGTTTGTTTGCAGAACGCGTGGGCGGCTGGTCAATTGGCAGGTAAACAATGGGACGTTCTGTACGCAAAGACATTCGGTGAGCTGGCGCGCTTCGCCACGGTAAACGGTTTTATTCCTTCGGACAAGGCGCCCATTCGAGGCATCCATGCTCATCTGCATGGCTCTCTGGATCCACCGCTGCGTCTTGGGCGCGTCGAACACAGCCGCGTACGAGACGTCGCGCGGCACGAGGCTGTCGATGAACACCTTGCGGAACTACCCGTTCCCCTCGTTGAACGCCTCCTGGACAGCAGGCGCGTCAGCCACGAACATTTTTGCCGCGTAGATTTGCCGGGGCGCGCATGGAGAGTGGCCCGTCCGTGGGAGGTCATTTCCCCCCGAGTCCTTGCCGGGATCGAGAACGACTGGGGCGGTCTTAGCGCGTTTCGAGGCCCTCTTGTCCGCGGAGGCCACGGCTTCATCATCGCTGCCAAGATCTTGGCTGGAGTCACCGCCCTGGAACTCGCGCCGGTTGCCGGCTGGTTTCGCCCGGAGCGCGGGGCAGGCCGCTGGCCTCTTCAAGGCAGCGCTGCTGGCCGGGCGTCTCGATGGCCCCATCTCGAGACTGGAAATCCCAAGGGGGCGATCATCCGAGACAGATCCAGTTCAAAGTGCAGGTGGCATGATCGATGCAAGGCTTGAGCCCAGATTGGAATGTGAGGGGGAGAGCATGGTGATGAGCTCTCCGCGCGTCGCACTCGTGATGCGGCGTATGCTCCATTGGTCTATGCTTCGTGGCTTGCTTATGCTTCTGCCGCTGCTCTGCAATGCCTCGTCATTATGTCATGATGCTGTTTCACGTCTTGCACGTCGTATTATCCTTGGTCTGTCAGCGTGTTTCGTGGGCCCGAAATGTTCGGCCCCTGAACACGCAGGCTCTGGAGGCCCAATTTCCATCCCTGGAGTGGGCGCCCTGGGTCTTGAATCTAGAGGAGGAGGGGGAGGAGGAGGAGGAGGAGGAGGAAGAGGAGGAGGAGGAAGAGGAGGAGGAGGAGGAGAAGGAGGAGGAGGAGGAGGAGGAGGAGGAGGAGGGAGGAGGAGGAGGGAGGAGGAGGAGTAGGGCCTGGAGCGACTCTGGAATTCCCCTGCGGATCTCGGAGGCCGAGGGGATGCGGACGCTCGTGCCAGCCCGAAGACTCAAGGAAGGCGAGAGCGATGACGATGGGGAAGAGGAGGGCGAGGTGGAGGAGGACAAAGGGGAGTTGGAGGGAGGAGGAGGAGGAGGAGGAGGAGGAGGAAAAGAACGAGTAGGAGGAGGAGGAGGAGGAGGAGGAGGAGGCCAGCATGGCAGCCGGGGGCGCCACGCCCGCCCGATCCCCACCCTCCTGGTTTTCATGATCGTCATCCTCGCCTTCCTGACCCTCCTCCACATCCTCACCCTCCTGCTCCACGCTCTCCCGATACTCGCCCACGTGACCCTCATTCTCCTGATCCTCCCCCTCGCGAGCCTCGCTCTCTTGATCCTCACGTTCGTTATCATCGCGATTCGCCGAGAAGCGCACGGTCCTTCTTCTATATACAGAAACTTCCGATTAACCGCAGAGCGGCCGGTTAGGAATGTTCCTAGTCATAATACTAATACATAGAAGCAGGAGGACGAGGAGGAGGAGGAGCAGGAAGAGGAGGACGATGATGAAACGCAGGAGACAACAGAAACATACTAAGAACAACAACATACATAATACTAAAATAAGTTCTACTACTATTACTACTACTACTACTACTACTATTACTACTACTACTACTACTACTACTACTACTACTACGACTACTACTACTACTTATAATACTAATACTAATAGTGATACTAAGAGTTCATATGACGAAGAAGAATATGACTACGGATACTAACAATAGTCATAGTATTCATACGTACCAGAATAAACATAATAACAATACTACGACTGACACACTTAATCATCGTCATAATACTGAGAGTAGTACGAATACTGAGAAAAATTCGAGGCAGAGGAGGGGGGGAGGAGGAGGACAGGGAGGAGGAAGAGGAGGAAGAGAAGGACACCGACGACTCTCAATGACAATAATACTATTTTTTAAAGAGGGGAACTATGAAGACGATCAATACTAATAAAAACAAGAAGACGAATAATGATAATATTACTAACACGCATAAAGAATCGTCATAATAGCAATAATCATAATAGTACTAAGAGGCATACTCTTCATACGAATTACAACAACACTGATCATACTACACATACGAATTGTAATACTAGCGACTATTTCCTAATAGTACTCATGCTAGCACTAATACATGAGAATTCGCATAAACAAACTAATCTTTAGAAAAAGAAGAGGAGGAGGAGGAGGAGGAGGAGGAGGAGGAGAAGGAGGAGGAGGAGGAGGAGGGGGAAGAAAAGGTGGAGGAGGAGGAGGGTCAGGAGGAGGAGGAGAAGGACGGTGAGGAGGAAGAAGAAAAGGAGGATCAGGAGGAGGAGGAGGAGGAAACGGGGGAGGATGGGGAGGAAGGGCAGAAGGGGGTGTATGGGAGGGACCATCAGGACGGAGGACGTCGGGCGATGACGGAGGTTCGCCATGAAGGACGGGGGTTTGGAATGAAACGGGTTTGAGCTCCAGATTTCTCTTCATGGCCACGTCTCAATTCTGACCAGTTTGTGACGGTCCCGGGCCCTGTGGGGGGAGGCCTGAAGACGGCGAGCAATTGCTGGGACTCGTTCCTTTTGTTTTCTTTGATGCCGAATGGAGGAGGAGCTGACTTGGGAGGCCTTGCCGGGCAGCGGTTGTGCCGCGGGGGGCGGGGGAGGAGGACAAGAAGGACTCAGAGGGATGATGGGCGGGGTCGACAGGACGGAGCAGGATGGAAGAACAGAGGGGGGAGGAGGTGCAGGAGCATGAGGAGGAGGAGGAGGAGGAGGAGGAGGAGGAGTTGGAGCGCCCATAACTCCGATGGCTTGATTTCTTCATCGCTTCGCTCACTCCGCCGGCCCATCTTGTATCATTGGTACCACATGTTGGGGTGTTCGTGGCGAGCGACGAGGAGGAGGAGGAGGAGGAGGAGGTGGAGGAGATGGAAGAGGAGGAGGAGATGGAAGAGGAGGAGGAGGAGGAGGAGGAGGAGGAGGATGAAGCGGAGGACTCGACTGTTTCTTGGGGCATTCTTGGGCCATGTCGGTCGTGGACAAGACGCCTCGTTGGGAGGCTTCTTGGAGTCTCTTGTGAAGACTCTCGGGGGCCTCTTTGCAGTATTTTGTTGGGGACGTCCTGGGCTAGCTCATCCTCCTTTCCTCCCGCTCCTCTTCTGGCCTTGGTCTCCTCTGCCACGCGACGGAGCAGCAGGGAGGAGGGATTGCCGGAAGAGGACGAGGAAGAGGAGGAGGAGGAAGAGGAGGAGGAGGAGGAGGAGGAGGAGGAGTCAGTAGGAGCAGGAAGAGGAGGAGGAGGAGGAGGACGGGGATGTCAGCAGGAGGGGGAGGAGGAGGAGGAGGAGGAGGAGGAGGAGGAAGAGGAATAGGAGAGGATAGGAGGAGGAGGGGGAGGAGGAAGAGGATCAGACATAACACTAAGACGAACACGGGTACTAATATTTGAGGTACGACTAATCATACTATTATCAATAGTAATGATGGTGCAAATAGTAGTAACCTCACGAGGAACAAATATGATCATACAGCTAATCATACTCGAACTCTGATTAATACTAGCAATACTACTGATACTACCAGTATAAAAAAAAGTAATAATCGTAAGAAGGCGAATCATAGTCACAACAGAACAATCATACCTTTAATGAGTATCGCAACTACTATTCGCATTACAACTACTACTTATACGAATGCGAAGAATAGCACGAACAACGAATACTAATACTATCAAGGATGGTTCGGACGAATAATCCAAAGACCAAGGTGAGGAGGACGAGCAGCAGGAGGAGGAGGAGGAAGGAGGATAAGGCAGGAGGGAGGAGGAGGCGGAGGAGGAGGAGGAAGCAAGAGGAGGAGGCAGGAAGCTGATGATGCTGATGATGTTGATGATGCTGCTGAGGATGATGATACTTATAAGAAAAATGATAATGCTGATGCTGGTGATGACGACGACGCTGATGATGATGCTGATGATGGTGATGGTGATGACGACTACGATGTGATGATGATGATGATGCTGCTGATGATGATGATGTGGATGATGATGATGATGATGATGATGATGATGATGATGATGATGATGATGATGATGATGACGATTATGTTGATGATCATGTTGATGATGTTGCTAATGATGACGACGATGCTGCTGATGCTGTTGATGATGATGTTGCTGCTGCTGATGATGATGATGATGCTGATGCTGATCATGATGCTGATGCTGCTGCTGCTGATTTGATGATGATGATGATGATGAAGATGATGAAGATGATGATGATGATGATGATGATGATGCTGATGATGATGATGATGATGATGATGATGATGATGATGATGATGATGATGAGGAGGAGGAGGAGGAGGAGGAGGAGGAGGAGGAGGCGGAGGAGGCAGGAGGAGCAGGAGGAGGAGGAGGCAGGAAGACGATCAGGAGGAGAGCGGAAGAGTCAGACGAGGCAGGACGGAGGACGGAGGGCAGGGTCGGGCCTCCTCTCGCGGCCGCCGGCGGGATCGAGGCCGCGGAGACGGTCGCGAGGGGACGGAGAGACGTCGCAGGCTCCAGAGGTTGACACCAACACCAGGATCGGCGGTGTGCCTCCACCGAGGGAAGACGATCCCGATCTCCTCCTCCTCCTCCTCCTCCTCCTCCTCCTCCTCCTCCTCCTCCTCCTCCTCCTCCTCCTCCCCCTGCTCTCCTCCCCCTCCTCCTCCTCCTCCTCCTCCTCCTCCTCCTCCTCCTCCTCCTCCTCGTCCTCCTGTGCCTCCTGCTCCGGGGTACGGTAGGTGCGCG
The DNA here is from genome assembly GCA_963575745.1 of Prorocentrum cordatum. Lineage (NCBI taxonomy): Eukaryota > Dinophyceae > Prorocentrales > Prorocentraceae > Prorocentrum > Prorocentrum cordatum. The sequence continues at coordinate 86,527 of CAUYUJ010019061.1, forward strand.
TCGTGTCGACCAGCGGCGACCCCAGCGCGGGCGTTCAAGGTTGAACGCCGCCGGCGACCCAGAATCGATCGACGTGGAACGATCGGACGTTGCGGAGGCGGCCAATCGTTCAAGGTGGAACGATCCAGCGCGGTGTCAGGAGCCAACGCCAGGGTCGACACGGCACGGACCTGCCGTACTATTCTGGCTTCCAAGGTGGCCGAACTGTTACCCACCAACGCCGAAGTCTACGGTCATCTTCCCCCTGCGGAGGCAACCCCCTGTGTTGGTCTTGGCGCCAATTCCTAGGCCGCCAGAGACCTTGGCATCGCTCGGACGTGTGCATTTTTCCTTCGGCGAGGACCTTCGAGGAGCATCCTTGATCATTGGGCGAGAAAACCACGCACGAAACCGAAAAAAACACAGGGAATGGACGTCCGAGCGATGGCGAGAGACGGGCGCATCGACGGAGCGAGGCTCGGGCCCAGACGGGCCGCAGCGCGCCTCCCCCGAGCAGGGCTCCGAGGCCCGAGAGCGCAGGGGTCCTCCTCCGAGAGGCTGCAAGCCGCGGGCACGGGAGCGGCAGGGCTCCTCTCCGAGGCGGGAGCACACGACGCAGGAAGGGAAAAGACACACAGACACAATTCATCGTCGATTCCCAAGAGAATATACACATGACTCAGGAAGGGAAAAGACACACAGACACAATTCATCGTCGATTCCCAAGAGCATATGTGAAACTA
>CAUYUJ010019061.1:89748-92248 GCA_963575745.1 Prorocentrum cordatum
CTACAATCTGCCCTCTTCCGGTGCGGGGGGAGGGGGGGTCGGGGCACACCGAGAAAACATGTGTGGAGCCCCTACCCCCCAAACCCGAAGTTCGGGCCTTCGGGCTGGGTTGGGGTGGTCCGGCAGGTGGTCAGGAAGCGCACGACGACGAGGACGACGGCGAGGAGGGCGAGGAGGGCGAGGCGGGGCACTCAAAGGCGTACGCTCGAGACGCAGGCGCAGCGCGTCAACGAGGCCTGCAGCTGCCTCGACGGGGCCGTGTGCGGGCAGCTGGAGGACCAAGCCGCGGGGGCCCCGCGGGGGTCGGACGTGGGGGCCCGACGAGGGGTTCGTTCCCCGCCGAGCTCCAGGAGTCGAGCAGGAGGTCGACGACAGAACTTGTGCACCCCAGGGCTTTTTTTGTTTGTCGACTCCACGGAAATAAGCTACGTTTTTTTCCCCCTCAGATTCGACGAGGAAACCAGGCTTCGGGTGAATCTATTATGTAGTCAACCCCCTACTCGCAGGAGAGGACAATGCACGGCTTCCGAGGTCGTGTGCGCTGTTTGCCTCCTCTCGTCGCGGAGCCTGCGTGCATCCTGTTGCTGCTGCGTCCTCCTCTTCCTCCGCGTCTGCCGCGGGGCATCTTCGGGGCCCTTGGGATTAACGAGAAAGGTGTTGCGTTAATGCTGAAAAGAGAGGAGAAGGGACGAGGGTAGATAGAAGACGAGTGGGGAGTGGGGATGAGGGAGGTGGGGCGGGAGCGACGCAGGCCACATAGTCTTAGATGTCACCCTTCCGGCGGGGGGGCAGGGAGGAGGCCTCTGGGGGTGGCCTTGTGGAGGATCCCGCGGCGGGGGCCCAGAGATCCAACTTTCCGATTCTTCCAACCATCCTGTGGTGTTGGGTCCTCGTTTTGAAGAGACAGCGTCCCGCGTCCTCATTCCTCCTCCTCCTCCTCCTCCTCCTCCTCCCGCTGCCCTCTCTATCCCGTCACCATCACCATCATCATCATCATCATCATCATCATCATCATCATCATCATCATCATCATCATCATCACCATCACCATCATCATCATCATCATCATCATCATCAAGATCATCATCATCATCCTCATACTCATCCTCATCCTCATCAGTATCATCATCATCATCATCATCACCATCGTCATCATCACCATCATCATCACCATCATCATCATCACCATCACCATCATCATCACCATCATCATCATCATCATCATCAATACCGGCATCATCATCACCATCCTAATCACCATCCTCCTCCTCCTCATCATCATCATCATCATCGTCATCGCCATCGTCATCATCATCATATTCATCATTATCATGGCCGTCGTCCTGACTTTCATCGTCAGCATCATCATCATTGCCAGTTTGCATCATCAGCATCATCTGCATCGCCATCAGCATCAGCATCATCATCGTCATCAGCATCATCATCATCACCATCATCGTCATCATCCTCATCAGCATCATCATCATCATCATCATCATCATCATCGTCAGCATCAGCATCATCATCATCGTGATCATCAATATCATCATCGTCGTCGTCGTAGTCGCCATCATCATCGTCGCCCTCATCATCGTCACCATCGTCATCATGAGCGCTTCCATTATCGCCATCGAAGGCCCCATAGGGAGCTCCACCGAAGGCCCCAGTGGCGGTGTCCACATGCGTCCGCGCTACCCATTCCGGCACACCTCTTACACGGTTCGTGGCCCCATAGGGAGTTGCACCGAAAGTCCATGTGGCGGTGCCCACATGCGTCCGCGCTACCTGTTTCGGCACACCTCTTACACGTTTCGTGGCCCTCCGTAGGGAGCTCCACCTAAGGTTACAGTGGCGGGTCCTCATGCGTCCGCCACACCCATGTCGCTACACCCCTCATACGCTTCGTGGCCCCATACGGAGCTCCACCGCCATAGGGAGCTCCACCGAAGGCCCCAGTGGCGGTGCCCGCGTGTGTCCGCGCTACCCATTTCGGCACACCTCTCACACGTTTCGTGGCCCTAGGGAGCTCCACCGAAGGCCCAAGTGGCGGTGCCCACATGCATACACACCCCAGAAGGAAGGTCCACCCTAGGCCTACTACCAGGGCCTACCCCTCCTAGGCCTACCCTAGGGCCTACCCCTAGGGCTCCCCTAGGCCTACTCCGAGGGCCTACCCCTAGGGCTACCCTGCCCCTAAGGCCTGCCCCTACGGCTACCCTGGGCGTACCCCTAGGGCCTCCCGCTGACGCTGCCCTAGGCCTGCCCCTAGGGGGCCTACCCCTAAGGCTGCCTACCCCTAAGGCTACCCTAGGCCTACCACTAGGGCCTACTCCTGGGGCTGCCCCAGGCCTACCCCTAGGGCCTGCGCGCGCAGAGCCGCCCTGGCCGGATGAGAAGCACGAGGAGGAGGAGGAGGAGGAGGAGGAGGAGGAGGAGGAGGAGGAGGTAGTGGTTTCCCTCACCCTCCTCCCAGGTTCTTTTACACCGCACTCACATCTAT
>CAUYUJ010019061.1:97248-134055 GCA_963575745.1 Prorocentrum cordatum
AGGCCTAGGCCCCCGGGGGCCTATATCCCACATGCATCTGCCACACGCATTTCAGCACACCCCTCACACGTCTTGTGGCCCCATAGGGAGCTCCACCGAAGGCCCCAGTGGCGGTGCCCACATGCGTCCGCCACACCCATTTCGGCACACCCCTCACACGTTCGTGGCCCGATGGGGAGCTCCACCGCAGGCGCCAGTGGCTGCGTTCGCATGTGTCCGCCACACCCATTTCGGCACACCGCTCACACGTTTCGGGACCCCGTAGGGAACTCCACGAAAGACCGCAGTGGCTGCGTTCGCATGCGTCCGCTGCACTCATTCTGGGACACCCCTCACACGCTTCGTGGTCCCATGATGAGCTTCACCGAAGGCCCCAGTCGCTGCGTTCGCACGCTCGCCGCACCCATGTCGGCACAGCCCTCACACGCTTCGTGGCCCCATAGGGGCTCCACCGAAGGCTTGCTTTGCTCGCATGCGCCCGCCCCGCCTGTTTCGGCACACCCCTCACACGTTTCGTGGCCCCATCCAGGGAGCGCCACCGAAGGCCCTAGTGGTTGCGTTCGCATGCGCCCGCCCCAATCATGTCGAACTCGCCACTCTCACGTTTCGTGGCCCCAAAGGGAGCGCCACCGAAAGCTCCCATGGAGGTGTGCGCATGCGTCCACCCCGCCCCTCTCGGTACATCCCTCCATACGCTTCGCGGCCCCTTGGGGAAGCTCCACCGCAGGCCCCAGTGGCTGCGTTCGCATGCGCCCGCCGCACCCACGTCGGCACACCGCTCACAAATTTCGTGGCCCCATGATGAGCTCCACCGCAGGCCCTAGTGGCTGCGTTCGCACGCTCGCCGCACCCATGTCGGCACACCCCGCACACGCTTCGGGGCCCCATGGTGAGCTCCACCGCAGGCCCCAGTCGTTGCGTCCGCACGCTCGCCGCACCCATGTCGGCACACCCCTCACACGTCTCGTGGCCTCATAGGGAGCTCCACCGAAGGCCCCAGTGGCTGCGTTCGCATGCGCCCGCCCCGCCTGTTTCGGCACACCCCTCACGCGTTTCGTGGCCCCACCCAGGGAACGCCACCGAAGGCACCAGTGGCTGCGTAATCCGGCTCGCCACTCACACGTTTCATGGCCCCACCCACCGAAGGCTCCAATGGCGGTATTCGCATGCCCGCCGCCCCGCCCATCTCGGTACATCCCTCACACGGTTTGCTGCCCCATAGGGAGCCCCCCGCAGGCCCCAGTGGCGGTGTTCGCATGCGTCCGCCGTACCTTTTTCGATACACTCTTCACACGTTTCGTGGCCCCGTAGGCAACCCCACCATAGACCGCAGTGGCTGCGTTCGCATGCGGTTTCCGCGCCAATGTCGGCATATTTCTCACACGCTTCGTGGCCCCATAGGGAGCGCCACCGAAGATCACATTCACAATTGCCTGACTCACAACTGCATATGGTTGGGTCTTTCGCCAGGCTAATTTCAGCACTGGGTCCCTGGAAGTCCCGACTCTTCAGGGCCCATTTCAATCCGGTCGATCCGACGGCCAGAGTATCGTGTCGACGAGACGAATGCGTTCTGCTGTCCGTTTTCTGGGCCAGTCAGTCTTGACAAGCTCTCAAACCTCCAGGTGTCGTCATACAACAAAAAAGCACAGGGTGAGTTGGTTCGCAACCTGGGCCTTCAAAAGCTGCCTTCGAGCCACGGGCTCATCGAACATGACTCGCGGCAAACGCTGTGCCCAGGGGGTATGGGCGAGGGCTCCCGGGGCCCACGGCGTGAAAACCACGACGTCGGACAGAGCATGACATCGGAGGTCTGTGTCATGACCTCATGCAGCAGTGGCAAGCTCAACGCTCCCCCGCCTTGAGCCGGAAGAACGGTGCCTGCACAAAGAATCAGCACGCGCGCAGCCCGCGGAGGGTGCGCTCTTGTACAAACAGAGGCTCCCACATGTTCGCCAACCAAGGAGTCCCCTAGACTGTTTGGCCAGCATTTTTTCGAGCAGTGCCTACGCAGCTGGTCCATGTCTCAGCGCCCACTGCACACAGAGGGCTGTACGTTCTTGGATGTCTCAGCTTGTTGGGGCCAGGAGACAGTATTCTGGACCCATTCTCGGCTGGACTTGGAGACTTCCTCGGAGGGCCCCCATCGGTTGCTTAAGGATGTGTTTCAACGCTTCCGTCGCCCTTCTGAGGCTCCATCTATTTGGCTCAGAGGATACCGTCTGGCCTAACATCTTGATGGTTTAGTTTGGGTCTTTTGTGTCTATGATGGGCCGACACAGCCACATGAGACATGAGACGGGGCGCAAATTGGTGGTCGCGATTCTGTCTTGCTCGGCGATCGTGGGCGTCGAGGGCTGTGTCGGTAACACCGTGATCCATAATTTGAGAAGCGACGATACTCGATTGGTGCGGCCGAGCCCCTCCCTGCACACGGCGGAGCAGCAGGAGCGCTATCGGGCCGACGGCACCCTCGAGGAGATGATCGAGTGCACTTTGCGGCAACCCTCCTGGACTGACATGGGTCTTTCCAAGAAGCTTCGAATCTTGGAGGCTATCACGCTATTCACCACAGATAGCATGGAGAATCGACAATTGCTAGGTCGACTAGTCGAGTTCGTGGATACGATGCTAACCGATGATACGGGCAGGGTTCAGGCATTGGCAGCCGAGTCCGCCTGGATTCTGGTGTTCAACCATCCGGGCAACCATGCGGCGCTTGCCGAGCGTGGGGTTACCAAGCTGCAGCACATTCTCAAACATTCCCGGAACAGCGCAGCCCGCATGTGGGCGGCCGCGGCGCTCCAGAACTTGGCGGCGTCCTACTGCAATGGTCGTTGCGCATGGGGATGGCAAGAGGGTAGATTGTTGATAACGCCAGAGTCGGGCAGTTTGACCATAGATTCCTCTGAGGTGCGAAAGGCGATCGCCAGTGACCATGACCTTCTCGCAATAGTCCCGCAATTGTTGTGCAGTGCTCCTCGGGTTCGTGGAAGTGTCGGGCCTGCGAATGGCCATTACCAACAGCAGGAGAATGATAACCAAATGATTCAAGAGGCTTACGCCATTCCGCCGAGTGCCAGAGGCAAAACGAAGTCCACTGGTGAGCCTTTTTGGGGCCGTTGTGATTTTTGGGAGTGCCCTTCGGGGTCTTGGGGTCGTCTTGGGGCCCCCTGAGGATTCCTTGAGCACACGCGGGTTGTTTCGTAGAGTTCTGGGAGGGAGGATTACGTACGCCATTCTGCAGTGAGTGCGTTCTGCGTGGATGTGAGGGCCATGGATTTGTTATGAGCGCGGATCTATCGATCTGGGGGCCTCTTGAGGGCCTCTTGGTGCAACATTGGAAGCATTTTGAGATTTGTTGTTTGAATAGGAGTGGTACTTTATTCGCGCTGTTCGTTCGAGGTCTGAGAAATGAATTCGTGGGGAGTGCACTCTTGGGGCGCTCTTGGGGACCTTTGGGGCATCTTGTGGCATTTCTTGACCCATCTAGGGCGATCGCGGAGTGACTTTGGCCTGTGGTGGTCATCCTGGGGGGGCTCCAGGGCCGTCTTAGGACCGTCTTGCGGTCTCTTGGGAGCATGCCCGAGGACCTTTGAGGCTACCTTGGGCTCTCCTGGGACTTCTTGGAGCCTATCTGGAGCTCGAAAGTGCCCTGTCGAGCTTGGCCCCCCCCCCGAAATACGAGGGTGGACAGCCAAGCATCTCGCCCACGCCCTCTCGCTCTGGAAGGTGGGGGTCGGCGGATCCCATGGGCGGTGGCCGGTCTTGTGAAGAATCTGGCGCTGAGTCAAGAGTTGCACGAGCAGATCATAAGCCCGCGTCTTGTGAAGTGCTTGTGCGATCTGGCGACCGAGAGCGAAGATTGGCTCGAGAGCTCAAAGAGCAGCGCTGCGCTGCACCATCTCGGGCTGACATGCGACGAAGGCAGCACCTGTGCCGCAGGCGGGGGCGCTTGTGTTGAAGGCAGCACCAGTGCCGCGGATGGCGAGTTGTAGGCTGGTCTGATGAGGACCTTTCTCGCGATAGGTGCCGAGTTATGGAACCATGTGTGCCAGCGAGGAAAATGATATTGGTGCAAAGGTGGTTCAGGCCTCTTGCGCTGATTCTTCATCGGGTTTGCCTGAGGGTTTCTCATTTGTTTGTCGAGCAACTCTTGGATGCGGGGTGGTTCGTCAGAGTCTGCCCTCGGCCTTGCTCGGGGCTCCTCAGCGTTGCTTGGCAATGGTGGCCCCCCCGCGTTGCTGGGGTGCCCTTGGAGTTGCATGGCAATGCCAAACGATACCAATGCCAAGTGATGTCAATGTCAAGCGACGCCAAGTAGTGTCAAGCAATGCTAAGCCATGCGAAGCAATGCCAAGCGATGCCCATCAATCCCAAGCAACGCCAATCAATGCCAAACAATGCCAACGCCAAGCAATACTAAGCAATGCCAAGCAGTGCCAAAAAGTGCCAACAAATGCCAACCAATGCCAAGCAATGCAAGGTAACGCAAGTCAAAACTAAGCAATGCCAAGCAATACCAAGTACTAATGCAAGGCAGTGACAGGCAATGCCAAGCAATGTCAGATAGTGCCAGTGCATGCCAAACAACTCCAAGCAATGCCAAGCGATGCCAGGTAATGCCAGGCAGTGCCAAGCAACCCTACGCAATGCCAAGCGCTGCTGAGATATGCGGCATAATGCCAAGCAGCGCCAGGTAACGCCAAGGAGCACCAAGCAATGCCACTCGGCGCCAAGCAACGCCAGTCGGTTCAAGCCAAGCTACCCAAAATGCAAAGCCGTGCCGGGCAAGACTGGCCTGCCAACTGCCAGGGTCGGCCTTTCTCACCGGATCCGCGGCGGGGGCGCCGCGGAGGGCGAGCTGGCCCTCTTGGGGGCCTCTTGGGCTGCTTGTTGGGGCCTCCTGGGGCCCCCCTGGGGCGGAATGCTCGGATGTTCAGCTTGTGCTCCCTCTCGTGGGCCCCCTGTGGGGGCGTCTTGGGGCCATCTTGGGCGCCGTCTTGGGCGCCTTGCTGGGCCATCCTGGGGCGCTCTTGGGCCGTCTTGGGGCCCTCTTGGAGGCCTCTTGGGCCGTCTTGGGGTGGTCGTCTTGGGGGCCTCTTGGGCTGGTACCCACGCCGCCGGTAGCTGCTGCTGCGCCCGCGGCCGCTCCCAGGTTCCAGGTTGGCAGCAGGTCACCAGCCTTGAGTCGGGCGTGTCCCTCTACAGGAGGAATGTTCAAAAATAGTCAAACAATAGTCTGGGAACGATTTCTCTATTTTCGTTTTACTGTTCTAGTATTTTCTGACTGTTTTTCATTGTTCTGCGAGAATCCGACTGTACGAGGACATACCTGACCTAACACCAGCCGTGGCTGACTCTGAAAAAGGGGTTCAGAGGGGCATGTGCATAGCGAACATAGCGAGCGTGCTGTCGGCGTCTGGCTCAAGACGCCGGCGCCCTATCTGCTTGGACTGCCTGAGGAGTCGGCAGTTCACCATCGCATTGGAAAAGTGTCTTGATCACGCCCCTGGTAGATGCATGTAGCTTGTTCCCAAATCCTTTTCCACACGGTCCTCATCCTGCTTTTTACTGGCTGCTGGCGCTTCGGGGTTCTCGCCCGGCCGCGCGCCGCCTGTGCTTCGCGGGCCCCTAGCGCGAGAGCTGCGGCATCAGCCCGCGGCGGCTCTGGTCCCAGACGTCTGGCATTATACTTCAAAAAACTAGCCTGTGGACGATTGTTTGACTCTTTTGTTTTATTGTCAATGATTTCTGACGGTTCTTTATCATTCATTCCAAATTCGCCTGTATGGGGGACATGTCCGACCTAAGTCTGGCAGCGGGAGTTGGGCGGGTATCCTTGAAAAAAGTAGAAGAAACGCCACAAGAAAAACATTTGGCGCTCCGCGCGGATTTCTTGGATCCGCGCAGGGCCCCCCCCCCGGCGGCGCCTCTGGCGCCGCCCTTGGCGCGCTCCGTGCGCTGGGGAGGGGGGTCCGGCGCGGGTCCAGGAAGAATTCCGCGCGGCGCGCCAACTGTTTATGTTTATGCCGTTTCTCTTCCCTTACATCTTCCGCTCAACGACGCGACACCGTAGACTGCGGACTCGGTGGCCGCGCTGCTCCGGGCGATGCCGAAACGCAAGAAGCCCGGATCGGGCGCGTGGCTCGCGACCGAGCTCTGGCTGCTGCCGGCAAAGCTGCGCAGGTCTTCGACGAGGTTGGGCCTCGGGGAAACTGATCCCAAGAGCTCGTGAAGCCAGAGCAGAGGGGCTCATGTTGCCAAAGGCGGGTGGCGGGGGCGGCCCCTGGGAGCGACGGCCCATTTGGCTGATCACGGTCCTGTACACGCGGGCTGCTGAAGGCCCTGTTCGTTGGGAAGGAGATCCGTGTTCGTTAATTGTTTGACCGTTCTTCTTAGGTATTCCGGTATTCCTTCAGTTTTCTTTGGGACGACTTAAGTTTCACCATGGACAGGGGTGCTTCTAGGGTTCCTGATGACAGCGTTTCGACTCCGCCGCATTTGGGCGGCTGGTCTTGCTCGTCTGTTCGCCCAGCGGCGCTGCAGCTGCAGGGGAGGGAGAGAGGTGGCAGCAGTGCGCGGAGGAGCCCATTCCTATCGGAGGAGGTGGCCGGCGCAGCGCCGGACTCGTGCAAGGCGTTCGATAAGGTCGACCTTCAGGCCCTCCCGGGGCTCTGCACGCGTGCGGGGTCCCCGACCGAGTGTCCAAGCCAGCGCTTGCGACCTACGCCGCCCGAGATGCATCTAGGAAGAGGGCAGGGCCCTCGGCGCCCCGTTGCGGCCAGACCTGGTCAGGAGGAGAAAAAGCACACAGACACAATGAATCGTCGGTTCTCCAGAAAATATGGGAAAATATGGGCAGTGGGGGGGAAGACAGGAACCCAGAAACTATGGGAAAATATGGGGAACCTTTTCATTTGTGTGTATTTATTTGCGTGTCCCAGGGCCCCTTCACCTGGGGTATCCTGCCCGGCTGCCCGGGCGCGGTGTTCATCCTGGCCGTGCCGACGTGGCCGCGGATGGGAGCTACTGTCGGGGTGACCAAAGAAAAGGGGTCCAGCGGCAAGGGGGTGGTGCAACAGATTTGGTGCAACAGATCTGTGGGGTTGCAATACATGTGGGGCGTGCAGTACATTCCAGGGCGCAAATGTGTTGCTGGATTTCCGCGCGTGCAATGCACTACTTGCGATCCAGTGCAACTCTTTTCTCCAGCGCAATACATCTGCAATACAATTGACCCGACTCTACTGCACCACCCCCCTTTCAGCCGGACCCCCTCTTGGGTCACCCAAACATTGGCAGGACAGGCGACCTGGACCTGCTGCGCCGACGCCTGCGCGTTGGTGACTTCACCCTGTGGGCGCGGGCGGCGGCAAGGGACGCCGCGGGCGCCGCGGAGGCGGCGCGAGACGCGCTGCGCCTCGCTCCTCTGCCTTCGCGGCAGCGGTGGCCTGGACGCCCGATCGCTCCAAGAGCCAGCAATGTGCGAGCAGCGGGGAGCTGCGGCGGTGCTGCTCGCTCTGGAGCGGCCTGAGGGCTCGGCCTTCAGACGCGCGCGCGCCGTCTTCTCAGACCCTTCGACGCCCTGTCGCTGCGCGCGGGGCAGGGACGCCAAAAGTGTGTGTGTGTGTGTGTGCGTGTGTGTGTGTGTGTGTGTTTGTGTGTGTGTGTGCGCGTGTGTGTGTGTCTGTGTGTGTGAGCGTGTCGTCATCCATGCCCAGATGACTTATGGCCGGCAGCTGTTGATAGCCCCCGTGCGGCTTGAGGGCTCGACTTTCTCCGCCCTGTCGCTGCGCGCACGGCCGCGACGCCAAGAAGCGCGCGCGCGCGCGCGTGTGTATGTGTGTTTGTGTGTGTGTGTGTCTGTGTGTGTGCGCGTGATTGTTTGTGTGTGAGCGTGTTCGAGAGAACGTGTTTGTGTTCCGCTTCCTGGCAAGCGGCATGGTGACCAGCGGGCAGGAGAGGACCCCTTACTCGGCTCCTCTCCCGCAGGATGCCTTCTTCGACGCCGCGGGCGCGCTGAGTGCCGCAGCCAGGCTGTTCGACAAGAAGGCCCACACCCACACGCTGCTGGGATTCGCCGCCAATGTTGCCGCTGCATCTGCCGCTGCGGGGATCAGCTGCTGATGCTGCCAGGATGAGTGTGCATTCCGTTTCAATGTATTTTGAGGCTCCGGGTGCCCCCACTGGTCCATCCAGCAATGATCTGGGTAGTCCTAGGGTTGTGCCCATCCTCAGGCTAATTGTGTTTACTCCGAGCAGCGCTTGCACTCACAAGCTCTCACTCTAAAGCGAACCAGGTATGATCTGGCGCGAGCGGGCGGGGCCAGGACCGGGATAGATCGCCCCAGGTCCGAGACATCCTCCAGAACCGCCGGACCTCAGAGATCAGGGTCCTGCCCAGAGGGTGCCACAGGGTCCCGCCCATGGTCCCGATCGGATCACGGCCATGGGGTCTAACTGCGCCGGCGGGTTTGTTTTGAGTGCCGGCGTTTTTCTGGCAGTGTCGACGACCTCACAGGGCGCGTGGCGGCATTGGAAACGAAAGATCCCACATCCAGATCTTCATCGGGGGCATCCAGAACAGCACCTAGTATGACTTCAACTCGGGTGTAGCCAGGACCCCAGGTGAGGGGACCCGGTTAGTAGTAGGTCCTGGGAGCCCCTAATTTGGCCAGAGTCACTAGAGCAGGTCTGCCGTAGCTGGTGTTCTTTCGGGTGACGGCAGTTCCGGTTAGTGGAACTGGGCGGGGTGTGCGTCCCCCAGTACACATCACTAAACCAGGACCCACAAAACCCAGTTCTGCCAACGCCCGATCAACGATCAGCACAAAACTACAGGAATTTGAACGTGAGGTTGCCATGTTGCGGTCGACCAGGGCATGCTCAACAACTGAGTACATTCCGACGATTCTTGTGATTGGGGGCCTACCGCATGACACCCTCCTTCAAGCCGAACGTTGGGTTGCAGAAGTACTCTCTGAATCGAGTTGTGAATTGCCATTACACGTCTACGAGAAGGGACCCCCAGCAGAACTTTTTAAAGGCATGCTTTTCTCAGAATTCAAATCCGCAGAATCGTCAGAACAAGTTGCTCCAAAACTTCAAGCAGCAAAAACAACAAACGCCTAAGGAAGGGAACCGCCGTGTCTGGTGCAACACGGACGCTCCAATCGAGCAGAGGGCCTCCACTTCTTTACTGTTGGGATTCCGGTATCTCCTCGCAAAGTGGGGATTCGACAAGAAGTTCCTGAAGGTCGATGGGGACTCTGGTGTACTGAAAGCTGTGGGGAAGCACATCTTGAAAGCATCTGTTCTAAATCTGGAAGCTGCGTACGCAATGGTTGGACACTGATTGGGAGATTTGGCAAGAACTGCAGCAAGCTCCAGAATGGGACGACCTGCAGAAGAAGATCCCGGAGCGTTAGGGCATGGTTGCGGCCAGCTCGTCCAAGGGGGCGGGCAAAGGGCACAAGCAACAATTGAAGGTGCCAGGGGCGCACGGGCTTCGTTTCATCCTCCCGAGACAGCACCTTACCGGGAACTCGCCGTGTACTGCGACGTCTTGGGCCGAACGATTTGGGCAGAGCTACCAGCAGTTTTTGCTCCAGGCGGCAGTTCTCCAGCAAACATTCTTACCACACAGTCTTCGGTTCTTAACGTTGATACTTGGAACGTCCGTGGAGTGACAAAGATCGAAACACTCGAAATGATCAAACACTTGGAACATTACCACGGGTGTATTGTGCATGCCAGAAACACGAACATCGAAACCATACGATTATGACCATACGATTATGACCAGAAGATGGGTACGCAATCTTTCTGCCAGGGAACAATGCAGACGACAAGCATGCGCTGGTGTTGTTATTGTAAAATCACCGCACGTCGTATACATACTCGGTCGTACAAACATGTGTCCGAATGCTTCTGCATGTTCTCAAGCTTTGCGCCAGTGGTACTAGGATTGGAATCTGGTGTATCTATTCCCACACAGTGTCAAACTTCTGCTGGATAGGACAGCGCTCTACGACAGAGCGTACAGGACATGCCAGTCAAACTTCAGACAACTTCTTCTGGGTGACTTCAACGCGCGACTCGGCCAAACACGCGCTGGATAATAATATGTAAGAGGTGAACATGGATGGGGTCGAGAAGCGGTACATGAAGTGGAAGTTCCAAACAGGGACTTCTTGCTCGAATTTTGCATGGGCCCCAATTTGGTGATCGACAACACGTTTGTCGAACAGCAGTTGGAGGGAAAAGTTACTTTCCAAAAGTCTGGCACGTTGCCATTTGATCCAAAATTTGAAGCATTACGTGGTATTTTGGATTGGGTACTTTTTCCAACATCTGGCCTTTTGCTTTTTGGAGCGCGGGTCACCGGGAGGCGGCGTTGGCGTCTGACCATTATTTGGTGACGTGTTTTCTGGGTCTCGAGGCATCGACCGCCGATCGTCAACAAACCAACGCATTCGACAGGGCGGCGACGCGCGATACGAGGGCCCGGTCATCCTTCGCGAGCACCCTCAGCGCCCACAGTGCCGCAGTAGGCAAGGTGCAGCAGACGTGGGTGAACATGAGTAATGCGATCGCCTGGGCTCAGGCGGCCCTGCCCCGCCAGGAATGCAAGAAACGAAAGCCGTGGATCACACAGCGTACTGTGGATCCGGTAGGACAGCGGAGCACCGCTCGGGCCAATAACGATCCAATGGAAGATAAGAAACTGTAGAAACAAGAACGGAAGTCCGCAAAACTTGACACAATTTTTTGGGTGGATCAACAGATTGTTGCTGGAGGTTGGGCTTCGCTCAGACGTGCGTGCCAGCCTAAGCCGCGCAAGCGAGGACGGCTGAGAAGTTTGCGCAGCGATCTCGTTGACAACGCGGACAGAGCATGGCAGAGTATTTCGAGCAAGTGCAATGGAAGGTGCGCCCTGCGACATTTGTTACAAGTCAGCCGTTGGGACTGGTGTTGCCGATCGCAGAGGAGGTTTTGCATCGCGCGAGGTGGGTGCAACGATATCAAATTCCAAACAAGGAAAGGCGGCGGGGCCTGGACGACATCCCAGCTGATTGGCCAGCGTTGGCACAGGACCCCAAAGGACTGGACACCATCACGAAATTGATCAACCAATGTTGGCGCGAGAGGGACACTCCAGAAGACTGGCGGCATGCAGTCATTACCACAATCTACAAAACAAGGGCCCAGTGGATCAGTACGACAGATACCGCCCTATCAGTTCGCTGTGCGTTATGTGCAGTTCTTTCCGATATCATTGCTGAAGATATTGCAGCAAGCAGGGGCTCAGGATAGATTGAGTGGAACAAAGTCTTGGTTGAGACGGCGAAAAGACACAACCGGCTCAGCCGACGCCGTTCATGCCGCCCGCAGACACATATATATATATATATATATACATATATATATATATATATGAACTAGCACATGCATCGGCGGGGCCTGGACGACATCCCAGCTGATTGGCCAGCGTTGGCACAGGACCCCAAAGGACTGGACACCATCACGAAATTGATCAACCAATGTTGGCGCGAGAGGGACATTCCAGAAGACTGGCGGCATGCAGTCATTGCCACAATCTACAAAAACAAGGGCCCAGTGGATCAGTACAACAGCTACCGCCCTATCAGTTCGCTGTGCGCTATGTGCAATTATTTCCGAGCTCTTTGCTAATTATACTGCAGCAAGCAGGGGTTCAGGATAGATTGAGTGGAACACAGGATTGGTTGAGACGGCGAAAAGGCACAACCGACTCAGCCGACGCCGTTCATGCCGCCCGCAGACATATATATATATATATGTATATACATGTATATATATATATATATATAAGTAGCACATGCCGCTCGCGATGTTCCGTGGCCCGATTGGCGCTCGACTGGTAAAACAGATCCCGACTCCATCAATGTGCAGGTTCTTCTCGATGCACTTGCAGCATTTGGTGTGAGAACGGGGGCTATATCCCCGTATATCATAGGGTTGTCCATTGTCGCCGCTTCTGTTTGTGATGGTTACGGCACTGCTCGTCAAGCACACGGAGCGTAATTAAAAGACGACGTTGTTCGAGCGTTGTCTTCAGGAATCTTTGTTTCGGTATTCTTGCACGCAGGCGATGCAGTCTTAGTCGGGAACAACGAGCGACATATGCAACATGTTTGGATGCATTTGCTCGCGTTGGTGCAACTATGGACACGTTTGTGCAACAGCTTTTGGATGCAGCGCGTGCTTGGGCGATTTCAGATTGCTTCGAATCCATGGCGATTTGCGCATTGCCGATCCCGCTGGGAAGTTTGTGATTCCCACCGCGCACATGAAGTACTTAGGGGCTACACTGCACGACGCCGGGAACATAAAGGAGGATTTGGGGAGAAGGTTCAGTTCTGTATGGTGGGATGTCAAAAAGGTATGCGCAGGCGTGGAAGTATACGTCTATCTGTGCGAAGCGAAAATTGGAAGTGTTCGGGACATTTATCACACCCAAAGTCATGGATTATGTAAGTAGCGCGTGGCTCGACACAGCTGATAGACGTAGGTTCGATGGGTTCCAAACCCGGCGCTGTCTTCTTATTTTGGGCATTGAACCACCTTATATTCCAAGAGTGTCCAATCAAACCACATGGGAACATAACATTACAAATACATGCCACATCGCAGCTATTGAAGAGTCAAGTGGTGTGGTTCGGAAAGGTTTGCGGCAGCAGCGACGCGGATGCACTGAGACAATTTACTCTTATGCCTAACCGTGTGCGTCCAGCAACAAGCAATGTGAACATATATCATGGGATGCCGTGACATGTATGGACAACGTGTTTGTACGACGAAGTAAAGGATTGCTTCCCATCAGGGTAACGCCTATTTAAAGCCGCTGTGGACGAACAGTGTTGAACATAGTTTGCATCAAACAGGCCGCCTTTTCACGCCGTTCAATTTTCTTTGTTTCTTTCTTCCTCCTCCTCCTTCCCTTTCTTGGCAGCGCAGGCTGTGTTGAGGCTGTTTTTCCCTGCCCCCCGCCCATGCGCGGGACGGGGTTTGGCTTGAGTGAGTAAGTGAGTGAGGTGTCCGCTGCTCGAGTCCCACAAGGTGCCTGTCAGATGGGATCCGAGCGCAAACGACCCGCATAACAAGGATGAGCCAGTTTACATTTTTGCCCCTGCATCCTTCCCCTTCGGCCCATCATTTGCCGCTTTCGCGGGCCACGCCCCGCTCGCAGAGTGTCGACATGGTCTTCCGAAGCCTTTGCATCCTTACCGTGCGTCTTTACTGTACAGGTTGGCTCCAGATGGGGTCGGAAGATGGCGCCGCACCGCCGATGTGTCGGCGATGCGGCTCGATGTGGAGCCCGAATTTATCCGCGCCGGCGGCGCCGACGCATCGGTGATGCAGCGGTGATGCGGCGCGATATTCTGACCAAATTTATTCGGATGCAACTCCTGGGAGGTTGAATTATGACTTTGCCCTGGTCCGAAATCCAGCTTAATCCGGCCTGTTCCCGCTGAGTCCCGCTTGACCCCGTTTGATCTGGCCGAATCCTGTTCAATACGCGGCCTAATTTGGCGGAGTAGCCCCCCAATGGGGCTTAATCCTCCTTATTCTTTCCGACGAAGACTTCCCAGTAGTCGACTCCGAACATCTGCTCGGACCCCGCATGGGAGGAGTTGGAGCGTCACAGACAGGGCCGCGCCTTCCAGGGCCGAAGGAGCTGGCATCTCTTCGTCGGAGGCAGGCGTAGGAAGCAGCACGAGGGCGGCTCTGCCAGTGGAATGCCGGCGGGGGCCGGCGGAAGTAAAGGATGCCCCCCAAGAGGTGTCAACCCAGATATGATAGCGTCGTAAAAAAAACAAGACGGCAAGTTTTTCACTATTTTGGGCCCTTGGGGGCCCTCGCCGGGCCTCGGGACCGTGAAACAACGACTCAGGACGAAAAACCGGTCCGGGGGGCGCCGTTCTGAAAAAAAAGGATGTCGCATGTCTGGGAACATGCTTGGGTTCGACTGGACGTAAGAGTGACCTTTCGCAGGAATGACCTTTGGTGCGGGCACGGATGGCTGGACGCGAAGCGGCAGCAGCGGCTTGCGCGCCCAGGTTTGGCCACATTCTGTCCCCCGTTAAGCCGCGCACCACGGGTCATTCTTGCTTGCGGTTTGTCTTTGCGTGTAGTCGATGGGTGTCCAGAGCCCACCATGTGTCTGGCCGGGCGAAAAGGGGGGGGATAGGGAAAGGGGGGGTTACGAAATTTGCTGTATGCAGTTGGCTTCGGCCCCGCCGCCGGGCCCATTCCTCGATACATGGGCGCCGCCCAGCGCCGGGAGGCGCCGGGAAAATCAGATGCGTGAGCTGATTCTCAAACCCCCCCTTTGGTATCCCCCCCTTTCGCCCGGCCCGAATGTGGAAGGCCTCGTGCCAGCTGGAAGTTTGGGAAACCATGGTGGGTCTCGTCCACTAGGTGGCATTGGGTTCGAGCCGCAGGGTCCTCTGCGCCAGCAGGAGTCTTTTGACGTCGCGGGGCCCCGCCCACAGTCCCAGTGGACTGCGCCACACTGCTTGCCCTGTGTTGCGTTGCTTCGCATCGTTGTTTAGCGCTTCGTGCTGCTATGCTTTCCAGTTCGTTGCTTGGCACCGCCGGGCACTGTTCTGCGTCGCTTTGCATTGCTTGCGCTGCTTTCCTTTCCATCGTCGTCGTCGCCAGTACCCATTTGAGCCCAAGCCCGCTCACTATCCATCCACTCTGTTAACCGAAGCTGCTCTGGCCGTCTCGGGTGCTGGTGAGGAGCTTCCCGACGGCTTTCCACCAGGATCTATTATGAAGTCGGGCCTGTCCCTCTGCAGGGGGGAAGTTCAAAAATAGTAAAAATATAGTCGGGGGACTATGCAATTCTTGACTATTCTCGGGCATTTTGCTGAGTTTTTCATTCTTCGCCCAAAATCCGCCCGGAGGGGGACGGGCCCGACTTACATCTGTTATGTACTCTGCGTGGCTGCTTTCCCTGGCGGCCGTCCTGGGTGTCCCATCACCTGCTTCGGCCATTCATCTCATAGAGAACTCCAGGGCCCCACACGTGGAGGCCGTGGAGGCAGTCTCGTTCAAGGACTTCTGCTGGGCCTGTTCTCCGCCACCAGCACCATAGGACCATAAGTTGGAGGGGGAGGGGGTCCCTCCTCCTCCTCCTCCTCCTCCTCCTCCTCCTCCTCCTCTTCGTCCTCCTTCCCCCCTCCTCCTCCTCCTCATCCTCCTCCTCCTTCTCCTCCTCCTCCTCCTCCTTCCCCCCTCCAGCTTCTGGTGGTGGTGGCGGAAAACAGGCCCATCAACTTCGTTGTGAAGTTCAACCGCTCATACACGGAGGGCTCCAGCCAGTGGGCCGAGAGGGAGGCCGTCTTCGCCGAGAGGAAGAAGGACGTGCTGGCCTTCCTGCGCGGCCGGCCGCAGTCGTGGGTCATGGGGATCACCAAGTTCGCCGACTACACGGCGTCCGAGTACAAGGCCGTCCTGGGCTACAAGGGGCGCCGCAGCGGCGGCGGAACGGAGGAGTACATGGCCCTGGCCCTGCAGCGCAAGTGGACGCACCCGCCCGAGTTCACCGTGAAGAGCGAGGAGCGGAAGCTCGCCTCGTTGGTGCGAGACCAGGGAGGCTTGGCAGCGGGCAAAACACACCGACACAAGTCATCGTCGAGTACCAGGAAAATATGGGAAAATATGTGAAGTGGGGGCGACGACGAACACCCAGAACATATGGTGAAATATGGGGAATCCTGGGATTTGTATCTGTTTATTTGTGTCTCCTTGTCAAGCAGTGGCGAGGCGTCCAGGCTTGCCGATCGGCCACCAAAGAATGTTCTAAGAACCTTCTGTGGTCTGCACGAACTGTTCTTAGAACATGTCTGGCCAGAGTTGCCTTGTTTGAACACGTCGGGCTTGTGTTCTAAGAGCACTAGGAATGCCAGGACGGTCGGCCCCCGCTCAACTTTTGGAGAGGCTGCGGGTCCTGCTGGGCCGAGGCCGCCACGGCCGCGCTCGAGGGCCAGATGGAGGCCAACGCGACGATGATGAGGCACCTGCGCTCGGTCCTCGACGGGATGGGCAAGACCTCGCAGGAGGCGACGCTGTCCTCGCAGGCGTTCGTGTCCTGCACGAGGAACCCGCGGAACTGCGGCGGCTCGGGCGGCTGCGACGGCGCCACCGTGGAGCTGGCGTACGAGATGGTCAAGGAGCGCGGGGGCGTCCCGATGGCCATCGAGTGGCCTTACGAGTCAGGCTTCGGGGGCACGCCCGAGTGCCGGGAGAGTGTCTTTCAGAGAGCGTCGGTGAGCATCACCGGCTACGAGGTGCTGCCCTCCAACAAGCTGCACCCGCTCATGCAGGCTCTCTACCAGACCGGGGGTGCCATCGCCGTGTCGGTGGACGCCACCAATTGGGGCATGTACTCGGGGGGCATCTACAGCGACTCTGACTACGGAGGTGACTTCACTGTCAACCATGCAGTGACGCTGATTGCCTATCAGACTCCGAAAAGGGAGAAGAAGGGCGGCCGCGAAGAGCTCAGGATGGGGTATTGGCTCATCAAGAACTCGTGGGGCGTCAGTTGGGGCGAGGACGGGTTTATTCGTCTGGAGATGAAGGAGAACGAGGAGGAGCATTGCGGCATGGACAAGGAGACCCACAAGGGCCTCGCGTGCGACGGCGACCCTAACGAGGCATGGGTCTGCGGCACCTGCGGCGTGCTGTACGACTCGGTCTACCCGACCGGCGTGCACCTGATCGACCCTGCGTGATCTTGCGTCCAGCTCGTCGATGTTGGGGCCCCTCTCTTGCGCTGTTTTGCGCGCGATGCTTCTCGGTCCCTGTCTGGCGCTCATTCGAGAGGTATGCCAACTGCCTTTGATGCAAGGCTGGCGTCCGCTGTCATTGTCGGGCTGTGCCCCAGACTTCTCTTGTCTCACCGGCACAGTGGTACAACGTTCCAACCCTGAAGTTTCTGGGTATATCATCGTTCGGATTATCATTGTCGTGTTCATCACCACCAAGGCCAGGTGCCACCGCCACCACCATCGATAGTATAACTCGCTGCTAGGTCCCTGGACCATGAGGCGGCGCATTTTTCAGCACCTCTTCTTTCTTGGGCTGGGGGAGGGGGTGGGAATCAGTCGAACACAGTTGGCATTCTGTCTGGTGTTTGCTCTGGAGAGGGCCTCACGCTTGGCTTCTCCTGGAGTCAGTCTTGGGATGCGGTTGTGAGGGGGACCACGGAGGATGCGTGCGTGCAATATTTATCATGGAGGAGGAGGAGGAGGAGGAGAAGGAGGAGTGGGGAGGAGGAGCAGGAGCAGGAGCAGGAACATGAACAGGAGCATTAGCAGTTGCAGGAGCAGGAGCAGGAGCAGGAACTTGAGGGGAGGAGGAGGAGGAGGAGGAGGAGGAGGGGAGGAGGAGGAGGAGGAGGAGGAGGAGGAGTGGGGAGGAGGGAGGAGGAGGAGGAGGAGGAGTGGGGAGGAGAGGAGGAGGAGGAGGAGGAGGAGGAGCAGGAGGAGGACTTCTGGACCCTCCATGCGGCCGTCGGAGCCCCCCCCCCCCAACGACCCCAATACCGCAGTGCCCCCTCCAAGACACGCAGGGCCGAGCAGGCACACGAAGAGGAGAGGGAGGGGAGGAGCAGGACAGTACTTGCGTCGGGCATGTCCCTCCACAGCAGGAGTAGTATAACATAGTCGAACAATTGTCTGGGAACGATGTTTTGAGTATTTTTGTGTTATATATATATATATATATATATATATATATATATATATATCAGAGTGAGGGGGCCGAGCGGTCATTCGCTGTCCCTGGGTGCGTGGCTGAAGTGGAATTCCGCGGTGCGGATTCTCGTTGTTGTTTGTTGTTGTTTGTTGTCGTCGTCCCACCCGCAACCCGCCCCGCGACCCACCCGCGACCCGCGACCCACCCGCGACCCACCCGCGACCCACCCGCGACCCACCCGCGACCCACCCGCGACCCACCCGCGACCCACCCCGCGACCCACCCCGCGACCCACCCGCGACCCACCCGCGACCCACCCGCGACCCACCCCGCGACCCACCCGCGACCCACCCGCGACCCACCCCGCGACCCACCCGCGACCCACCCGCGACCCAAACCACGTTCAAGGTACAAACCACCATTTTCGGCGCCTGCGGCGGGCTTTTTTTGCATTCCTTCCAGGTGGAGAGCCCGCGACCCACCCCGTGACCAACTCGCGACCAACCCGCGACCCAAACCACGTTCAGGGTACAAACCATATTTTTCGGCGCCTGCGGCGGGCATCTTTTGCTTTGGTTTCAGGTGGAGAGCCTGCGGCCCACCCGCGACCACGTTCAGGGTACAAACCGCATTTTTCGGCGCCTGCGGCGGGCATCTTTTGCATTCGTTCCCGGTGGAGAACCCGCGGCCCACCTGCGACCCAAACCACGTTCAGTGTACAAACCAATTTGTTCGGCGCATGCGGCGGGCTGCTTTTGCATTCCTTCCATGTGGAGGTGGAGAGCCCGCGACCCACCCGCGACCTAAACCACGTTCACTGAACAAACCAATGCCGCACAAGCGCGGCGGCGGACTTTTGCATGCCGTCTGAACCCGCAAGGACCTCTTCAAACCCCGCGCATCCACACCAGCCCGTCCAGCAACTCTGCCCTGGCGAGTTGCCTTGATCAGAGAAGGCGGGGAGCATAAAGTGGAAAAAAGGATTGCGTTGCAGTTATCTTGGGAAAGGAGGGGGAGGCAGGAGGAGTAAACAGGGGACGAGGAGAACGCGGAAGAAGAGAGGATGTAAGGAGAACGTGGAGAAAGAAAAGGAGGAGGAGCAGGAGGACGAGGGGGAGGAGGGGGAGGAGGGGGAGGAGGAGGACGAGGAGGGGGAGGAGGGGGAGGATGATGATGATGATGGACGACAATGGGAGGACGATGATGGAGGCCGATGAAGGGGAGGACGACAATGAGAGGACGATGACGAAAGGACGAGGGGGGGAGAGGGAGGACGAGGAAGAAGAGGAGGAGGAGGACGAGGTGGAGGAGGAGGATGACGATGACGATGAGGACGAGGACGAGGAAGAGGAGGAGGAGGAGGAGGAGGATGAGGAGGAGGAGGAGAGCGCCATCGACAGGGAAGGTGGGGGCCACGAGGTCCGCCGGCTCGACGACGCCCGCGTCGCCCGCGCACGCCCCCTCACTCTTATCCGCAATTGCGGGGTGCTACGTATATATACATATACATGTATATATATATGTATAGTTTGTACATGTTTTGTTTTAAGTCCAAAATCCGCCGGTACGGGGACATGCCCAACCTAAGGCAATGCTGGCGGGGGGGGTCTCGGGGACAGGGCTGGCGTCCAGCATGTGCCCCCTGTCCTCGATGCCAGGACCTCCGCGCCCCTCAGAGAAACTCGCGCCGCTGCCCAGTGAGCAGCCCCATCCCCACGTCGGCCAGGCAGGGCCACTCGTCGGCCTTTGCGTCTCCGCCGCTGCGGCCCCGCCCGAGCTCCCGGCGCCAGCCGCAGTTCGAGCCGGCCCCCCCCCGGCTCCCGCTCTCCAGGTCGCCGCGCCGTGCCTCGAGGGAAGAGGGCAGAGGCCCCGGCAAAAACCTCCAGAGGCCCGCACGGATTTCTCGCATCGGCGCGGGGCCCCCGTCCCTGGTGCGCGGATCGCGCCGCGCCAGCTTTCCCATTTGCTGCTCTTCTAGTGTCAGGAGGAAAAGAAACACACAGACACAATTAACCTTCGAATCCCCAAGAAAAAAGGGAAAAATATATGGGAAATGGGGGGGACGACAGAAACCCAGCAAATATGGGGAAATACGGGGAATCTTTTTATTTGTGTGTATCTATTTGTGTGTCCTGGGGCCCCTTCACAGTGCTGCTGCTGCTGCTGCTGCTGCTGCTGCTGGTCGCCTGCTCGAGCCCCGCGCCCTGCCGCGCCCGGTGCCAGGCGAGCCGCTTCGGGGCCCGGGCGCGCCTCTCTGGCCACGGGGCGTGCCGCTGCGCGCGCGAGCGCTCGCGCGGGCCAGCGCGGCCGCAGAGGTGTACAGTCGGGGCGTTGGAAAAGGAGCCCTTTTCTTTGGGGAGGGGCTCCGTGTTCCCTAGTTGTTTCGCAGTTTGCCTTGGGTCTTCCTCTGGTTTTCCATGGGAAATCGGAGTTCAGCGTGTGGAGAAAAGGGGCATCGTTCTTTTTTTAGGGTTCCTCAGGTCAACGCCCCGACTGTACCAGCCAACGCCAAGCACTCATCGCAATCGCCGCTGCATGGGTTTCGCAAGCCAAGTTGCGGGCGGGGGTCGGGTGTGTGATGGTTGCGCGAGCAGCGGATCTGACAACTCACTGCGAACAACGAGTCGTCGCACCACGTTGATTGCACCGCATATATTCGCTTTTCAAAAAGCAGCTCGGATCGACTCCCTGTAGTTTTCGATACATTCTGGGGCACTGCAAGTTACATCTGATTATTCCCCCCGCCGTTCATTGTAACAATGAATCCGCACCATCCCGGCGAAACCCCTTATCGGCACCCCCCTTTTCGTCCCCGTCAAATATTCCAATGCGCGCACATTCCTGTATCACACATCATCGGTTCTCAGGAGTCCTTTTATCAACATATGAGACAAAGTCCACGCGCGCGTTGTCGCGCACGTATTCCGAAAGTCATCAAATGCCCCGGGTTTCGTGCGGGTTTCAAGACCGAGGTTCCTGACAACGAAAGATTTTGGATGTGCAACATAATGTTTCAAACCAGCTGCGCGCGGTTTCGCGAACTCTTATGGCACGATCGTTGTTGTTATTATTATCACTAGTAGTATTGTGACTACTAATTTTATTATATGACAAAAAACTCAGCAATTGCGACCGAGCGGGCCCCTCGCGCGCGCGCGTTTCGAAGTGGAGGAGAGGGGTCACGATCCCTGTCACATAACAGTGTGTGGTCCGATCGCGTGCGTCGACCGCGCGCGCATGCCGAAATCCGGTCAAGACCTTCGTCACCGACACGTGGACACCATTACCGCCACTGGCGCGACAAGCATCGGCGCCGTCGTTGGCCTTGCCGTCGCCATCGTCATCATCGCGTCCGTCACCGCTACCATCATCATCGTGCCCGCCTTCGTCGACGTCACCATGATACCGCGCCCGCCTGAGTCACCGACTCGCACTGAAGTCCCCGCGCGCCAGTGCGGCCTGCGAGACGCGCTTGGAAGCCCACGGCGGTCAGCTCCACCGCCGCCGCGGCGGTCGCGCCAACCTCCTTGGCCGTTGCGCGCGAGCGTGCGAGCGCCAGCGCGGCCGCAACGATGCGCCAGACAGCGCCAACCACGCATCGCAGTTCCCACTGCGCTGGTTCTGCAAGTCAGATTGCGGGTGGGTGCGTGGGGTGGTTGCTCGAGCAGTGGAGTTGTCAGCTCCAAGTTTTGCAAGCTAATTTGCACCCATTATTCGGCTTGAGCACATGAGAGCGGCGACCACGACGACGACGATAACGATAAAGATGGTGATGCGGATGAGGATGCCGATGGTGGCGATGGTGGTGGTGGTGGTGATGATGACCACCCGTCACCATCAGCATTCTCGGCGTGAGAACTGCCTGGGCGCAGGCGAGGCGGCGGACGGCGGCCGCACTCCGCCCGCGGTGCCCATCATCCGGGCATTTCGGCGGCGCGGCCGCAGGTTGTGGTTAAAGTCGGGCCCGTTCTTCTACAGGGGGAATATCCAAAGATTGTCAAACATAGTCTGGGGACGATTCTTTTTAAGGATTTTCTCACCATGTTAGGGCATTTGCTTGCTATTTTCCCCATCCAAAATCCCCTTATAGGAGGACAGAGCCGACTGAAGGCTGTGGGTCCGGCCAGGACGGAGCTCCGACCATAATCAGTGGCAGCGCGCAAGGGGGGGAAATCGACCCAAGGGGGGGAGGCATTGACCCTCGAACGAAGATGTTGCCAAACTCGAAGACGGGTTGCACAGCGACGGGGAGTTGGGCCTGATAGTTGTCGAGGCGCCACAAGGCGACATTCGCGCGTCGGCGGCGCGCCCATCCAGCCTCCTTCATCGCCGATGGGGGCCTGATAGTCTAACCGCCCAGGACCCGGCGGACTCGATGTCGGGGGCCTGGCGCCGATGTATAGGCAATGGGCGATGCATTCCCGATTTCGTGTCGATACCCCTCCCCTGAAGCGGGTCCGGCTGTCCTTCCCCCTCTATTGTTGGTAGACCTGGACTCGGGGTGGTTTCGCGTGCACGGTAGAGTACTAAAAGGAGCTCGCATTCGTCTGCGCGCTGTTTCTTGCGCGGCCGATGTGGACTCCGCCTCCGCCGCGTCGACGAGGTGCAGGGAGGTTACCGAACCGCTCCGCGCGAGGCGCGCGAGCAGTGGCGTCGAGCGTGGAATTTGGGTCGTTGTGGCGAGGGGGCGGTCACATCCCCTCCCGCCCATGTGGCGCCGCTCCTCCTCCTCCTACTCCTCTTCCTCCTCCTCCTCCTCCTCCTCCTCCTCCTCCTCCTCCTTCCTCCTCCTCCTCCTCCTCGCGCTGCTTCTCGGAGCGGCGGTCCTGGCCAGTGCAGGGTCGCACCAAGCCCCTCCCGAGGGTCCCCCCCTCCCGAGTTCTCCCGAGAGGGGTCGCGCAACGTGACCGCCAGCGCAGGTGTGGGACTGCCGCAAGCTGTCGACGCCATGATGAAAACGTGGCTATATGATTGTGTGGCATCTCCGAACAGCAGGAATGATGCTCGTCCGCGCCGTTATTTTGGGGTCGCCCTTCATCTTCGAGGCTTATGCTGCGATTGTGAGTTGGTCGTGCGTCTAACCCCCCTTGAACAAAACAGTTGGGTGCTTTGTTAAAGATCCGAATCGACTGCCGATGTGGCGGTGACGACTATATCCTGTTGTCACCTTCTCATGTCTTTGTTTGGGCCTAGACCCTGGGGCGACTTGCCCCACGTGGCGAAATTGCCCCAGGCCGCGTTGCCTCTCAGATTGGGGCTGACGGAGACCGGGGCCCAGCTCACGAGATCCGCTGAAGCTGGCGTCTGACAGCCGGCTGGCGTGCTGAGTGCTGTGCGAGTCCAGATCCGGTGGGTGCCCTGTCGTGGACGCCCCCTCGGCCAGCGTGTCGCACGCACCGCACGCGTTGGCCCTCCTGCGCGGCAGCATCACCACTGTCGCCATCATGACCACTGTCGTGGTCATCGCTGTCGGCGTGATCACAGTCCTCAGCATCCCCCCGCCGCGCCGCATCGCCGATGCGTCGGCGACGCGGGGAGCTCCACAGCCCCATGCTCTCCCCCCCGTCGTCGCAGATGAATCGGCGGTGCGGCGCGAGCCTCTGACCATATCTGCTCTGGGGCCCTGCAGCTGCCATGGATGCCGATGACGGGACTGGGCGCGCCAGCACATTCAGGGGAGAATTTCTTCCACCTCTGAGTGGCCTCTTCTTCCCCCCCCCCTCCCAGACCCCCGACGTCATGAATTTGTCATGACGTCGACCCCCAGCGGTCTGGACCCTTTCCCCGGGACCGGTTCTTCGTCCTGAGTCGTTTTTTGACGGTCCCGAGGGCCCCCCGAGGCCAAAAATCAGGAAGAACCTCCCGTCGTGATTTTTTCATGACTCGAGGGGGTCTGGGCTCCGCGGCCGCCTTGTCTGTCCTCGCTCTTGCACGCTGGCCGCTTCGCTTCTCGGTGCCCCCGTGTAGCTCTAGCGCTCTGGTGCAGATGCTCTGCCACGCCGCCGGCGGGAAAACGTGTGCGGCCTCCTCGGCCTCCCAAGCCGCGAGCTCCGGCTGCGCGCAAAGTTACGTCGGGCCTGTCCCTCTACAGGGGGAGCATTCACAAATAGTCAAGCAATCGTCTGGGGACGATTTTGAGTCTTTTTTGAAACCATTCTGGTGCATGTTTTGACTACTTGTGATTTTTCCTCCGAAGTCCCCCTGTAGGAGGACAGGCCCGACTTAACCCCTGCCCAGGGTCGCAGTCACTGGTGTTACCAGCCTGGAACATATCCCTATCCCTATGCTGGGCACCTCCTCATCACGATGCCAATCTTAGGGATCCCCTCATTTTTTGAGGGTGAATCCCTAAGATTGTCATCGCCTTTTGGCGTGTCAATCTTAGGGATAGGGATACGATGTTTGTAAGTCTTTTTTGTTGAAACCATTTTGGTGCATTTTTTGACTATTCGTAATTTTTCCTCCCAAATCCCCCTGTAGGAGGAGGAGGAGGAGGAGGAGGAGGAGGAGGAGGAGCAGGAGGAGGAGGAGGAGGAGGAGGAGGAGGAGGAGGAGGGAGGAGGAGGAGGAGGAGGAGGGAGGAGGAGGAGGAAGGAGGAGGAGGAGGAGGAGGAGGAGGCGGAGGAGGACAGGCCCGACTTAACCCTTGCCCAGGGTCGCACTCACCTGTGGCCGAGAGGGCCCCGCGCGCTGCACGGGCGCCCCGCCGCCCCCGCCCCCGGGCCAGGCGCGCGTCGCCTCCGCCGGCGTGGGCCCCGCGGCCGCCGCCGCGGAGCCGCCCGCGCCGCGCGCGGTGCCCTGCTGGGGTGGAGCTCAGAGCCCAGACCTCCAGCGCATTGGAAAATCAGGAGGGACAAAAACACACACAGGGAGGGAGGAGCGAGCAGCGTGGCCGCGGTAGGGAGGACAGGTTGAGAGCGCAGGGGGGGTCTCGCGTTGCCACGCCGAACGTGTGCCGATCGGCATACGTGAGCACATGCAGCAGGCACACTGCGAAGGCCTCGTGTCAGGAGGGGAAAAAGCACACAGACAGAATTGTTCGTCGATTCCCAGA
This sequence comes from Prorocentrum cordatum, assembly GCA_963575745.1. Classification (NCBI taxonomy): domain Eukaryota; class Dinophyceae; order Prorocentrales; family Prorocentraceae; genus Prorocentrum; species Prorocentrum cordatum. The sequence goes on from CAUYUJ010019061.1 coordinate 122,057, forward strand.
GAATGGCGCGAGAATATGGGAAGTGGGGGGGAAGACAGAAACCCAGAAAGTGGGGGGGAAGACAGAAACCCTATCCCCCTACAGGGGCATTTTCGACGAAAAATAAAAGATACCCCACACATGTTCCAAAAAGGTGGAAAAGATACTCCCAAAATAGTACCCAGACTATTTTTGGATTATGTTTTGACTATTTGGGGGGTATTTTAAATTTTTCGTCGAAAATCCCCCTGTAGGGGGACAGGCCCGACTTACGCCCAGACCTCCAACGCATTGAAAAAGTCTCGACGGAGGTCTTTCTTGATGTTCGGCCTCTGGCGGCCCTCGCCGGGCCCCGGGAACGCCAAGGAACGATTCAGGAGGAAAAGCCGGTCCTGGGGAATGGGTCGGGACTTCGGGGGACCCCGTAGTGAAAAAATCACGACATCGGATCTTTGGGAGCGGTGGTTTGGCCCAGAGCGCTGTTTTTTTTGTTTTTTGTTCTGCCGATCTCTCCGCTGCCCCGGAGGAGGATACAAGGTGCCGATGCCGCCACCCGTGCCGCGTTTTCGCCCACCGGGGCCTCCCGGGCGGCCTTCGTCGCCACCGCTGGACTCGCCGCGGAGTTCTGGGCAGAAGGCACCTCGGGAGAGATCCGGGAAATGACGGTCTGTGTATGTGTTTTTTGTCGAGGGAGGACAACCACCCAGACCGGACAATTAGCGTTTCTTAGACGGCCTTGGGCGTTTACTAAACAGCCCCGCCCTGCTTGATTCTTTCTTGAGGCGCGTCTGCCCAACGACTTCGCGTGTCGGGGTGGTTATTATGGGGGCGGATTATTCGACCTCTATGTTGGGTTTTCCCACTGCTCCCCCTTGCTTCTCCCCGATGGCTGTCTCCCTGGCGAAGACATGAGCCAGGAGGCCTGGTACCCCACAGGCCGAAGGATTCGACACGTTCGTGAGTGTCTCCTTGTCCGCGGCGGGCAGGACCTGTATTGCGAATGAAGACCTCGCGAATCTTGTGGCGTGCTGGGACGGGCCATAGAAAACCCACCCGCCTGGTATGTTTCCTGGTGTTCCTTTTTTGATTGGTCGCTGGGCGGTGCATCGACAAGGCGCCACGACGCCAGCTTGCCCGGCCGGTCTTCGTATGGCAACACCGTCGTCCAGGGAGTTGTCCTTCGTCCCGTCCTCCACTGGGGGGCAACGCCAGGGTCAAGCAGTAGCGAAGCGTCCTGGCTCGCCTATAGCCCTACCAAACAATGGTCTAAGAACCCTGCGGTTCCCACGAAATGTTCTCAGAACATTTCTGGTTGAGGCTGTCTCGCTTTCTCCCATCGGGTGTGTGTTCTGAGGGCATTGCTATTGTTCTTGGATCATTTTGGGGTTCTAAGAACATCTCGTGGTATGACTACAGGAATGCCGGGACGGGCAGTCCCTGCTCAACAGGGGGGACATGCCCAGGGGGGGCCCCCTATCGACCCCGGATCGCCCACTCATCGCCGACAGGGGCCCCACGGCCCGCCCCGTCCACGTCCGTGCGGATGCGCTGTCGGGGCCCGTCGCCGATCTGTCGGCGATGCATCGCCGATGCCCAGTCGATGTCTCCCCTCTGGACTGGTCCCCCTCCTATAGTTCGGCGGCGGCAAAGAGGGGAGCGATGACAAGGGGGGGGGATGGATATCATGGCGCGGGCCATGATATTTCCCCAGATCTCAGGGCGCCTCTTCTCATTTCGTTACGTCCCTGGCCCTCCCGCTGGGCCGCGCACATGCCGCCAGTCATGATTTGCACCCCCCCCTCTTGGACACCCCCCTCTTGGCCGCCCCCGACTATAGTTGCCCTCTCAGTTGCCTCGATACGCCCGTTCTGGAACGCGACAGGCCCCGTGCGCAAACCGTCCGTGTTGACACGCTGCGTGTTGGCTCGGCGTGTCGGCCCACGCTTTGGCGAACGCACCGCGCCACACCTGCGTTTTTTTTATCTGCGGGTTGAGCTCCGTGTCGATACGCTACGTGTTGCGTCTTGCCTTTTGCGTGTTGCGTGTGTCGTCGTCGTCGTCGTCGTCGTCGTCGTCGTCGTCGTCGTCGTCGTCGTCGTCGTCGTCGTCGTCGTCGTCGTCGTGACGTGCGTCGTCGTCGTCGTCGTCGTCGTCGTGACGTGCGTCGTCGTCGTCGTCGTCGTCGTCGTCGTGGTTAGACGTCGTGAGACGTCGTCGTTAGACGTCGTCGTCGTCGCCCGTCGTCGCTCTTCTCCGCGCATCCCTCCTTGTCCGCCCGGGGGGCGCTTGAAGGCAAGGGCCGCGCGCAGTCGAGAGCAGCCCGAAGGAGCGGCTCCCCCTCCGCGCCCTCCTGCGGCGGCCGAGGCGGGGGCAGGCTTAAGTCGGGCCTGTCCCTCTGCAGGAGGAATCGTCAAAATAATAGAAAAAAATTAGCCTGGGGACCGTTTTTCTAGCATTTTTTGATATGTCTGAGCATGTTGTGGATTCTACGTCACAGTATCCCCACATGGCCGACCTATGGATTTCTGACTTTTCCGGCTATCTTTTGAGGATGCGTTTGGATTTTGCACCCGAAATCCCTACGTGCCCGATCTAAGGGAAGGCCCCGCCCCGGAGGCTCGCAGGATGTTGGGGCGCGAGGGGGGCCCTCGGGCGCGCGCGAAGCGCTCCGCGCTCCGCGCGTGCACGGTCCGGCTCCGACTCTCCTCCCCCCGCCTCGTGCAGTTCGGGTTCTCCTCCCTCGTCCCTCCTCCATCCTCCCTCCTCCCTCCTCCCTCGTCCCTCCTCCCTCCTCCCTCCTCCCTCCTCCCTAAGTACCCCTCGCCCAAGGTACCCCCAGGATTCTCGGGGTGGCCCAGTCGGCCTCCGGGGCACCCCCCACGAGGCCCAGAGGGCCCCCGGGGCTCCACAAAATGGAACGAGAAGCTGGGGGTACCCTGGGCCAGGGGGTGCACTTCTAGCAACACCCGAACGGTGGGAAACCGACCCTGGCCCCCACGACAATTGTTTTTAGATGTCAGCGTCTTGCAACCATGGCGAACCTATATATATATACACACACACATATGCGTATGTGTGTAAGTGTAAGCGCCCTGTAGGCGAGGCCGTTGCCAGCTGGGGGCCGGCGGGAGAGCGCCTTGGCGTTCAGTCGGGCCTGTCCCTCTTCACGAGGAATATTCAAACATATATAATATATGGGGACGATATTTTTGAACATTCGTTGGGTATTTTTGAAACTTTTCTTGAACCCCCCTGTAGGAGGACAGGCCCGATGTAACCTTGGCGCTTCGCGCACCGCGGAGCGCGGAGTGGGGCGCCCTCGGTGCTGCGATGGTGGCCCCGGCGGCCACAGCCGGCGGAGGCCCGGCGTGCGGCGTTGCTCGGGGCAGAAAATCGCTGCGTGAGCATCGAGGCCTTGCAGATTCAGCCTGGAGCTATCCTGCACCCCCCTGTGCGGGTCGTGTGTGGCGGTTTCCCCCCCTTTCCACCCCTGATTAGGTGCACGCGCCTGAGCTGGGCACGGCGCCGCCGAGGCGCTTGACCGCTCGCTCTGCGCGCGCGTCGCAGAAACATTGAGCTATCCCTACCCTTCAGGTCGGCATCGCCTCAGCTCATCTCGATGCCGATCTCAGGACACCCCCGGTTTTTGAGGGCGCATCCTCGAGATTGGCATCGCCTTTGGGTTTTTCAATCCCAGGGATTGGGATCATTTCGAGGCCGATTCAGGCGGGGTCAGAGTAGATGGGATGGGGCGCGAGGGTCGCGCCGCATCGGTGATAGAGCTCGACGTGGAGCCCGATATTCTCCACGCCGGCAGCGCCGATGCATTGCCGACTCATCACCGACGCCTCGCCGATGCATCGGCGATGCTTTGGCGATGCGGAACGACCCTCCGATCCCATGCGTTCGGACCCCATGTGGGGGGCCTCGAACTCATGAGCTGTCGGAGCTCCGCAGCGCGGGCTCTTCAGATCTGGGCAGACCCCCCCCCCTGTTGGCGCCTCCAGCGCCGTCTCTGGCGCGCTTCACCGCCAGAGAGGCGGGTCCAGCGTCGCTCGGAGAAATCCGCGCGGACATCCGAATTTTCTTGTTCACGTCGTTTGTTGTTCTTTCGGCGGCGAAAATGAAAGATGCCACCCCAAGACTGGTGTACTCCAGGGGTTCCACAGTCGATTATCTGCTGCACCCCCCTCTCGTTCCCCTTGCGCTCGCATCCAACATCTCCTCATCTTGCTGAATCGTGTTCGCTCCGCGGTGCACTTGGCAGGCTGGAACTTAGAACCAGTTCGAAGCAAACCAAGCAATTGCCAGATGCTGCGGCGCTGTTTTGCGGTATTCGTGCAGCATCAATGGATTGTTTGGCGATGCGCAGTGGCTTCCCGTTGTTCGGGGGGCTCCCGTTCATTCGCAACGATTCGGCCGACAAGATCGGAACATCCGACCAGGCAGAATCCCTGCGCGCGTCGGCGCGCGCGCACAACGAAGATGTTCTCTTTTCCTTGCCTCGGGCCCCCCCTGTTGGCGGAGCTGGTTAAGTTCACGCAGAAGGGGCGATGGCCTCGGGGGGGGGGGGGCGGCACTGCAGGCGCCAAACCAACGCGCAATGCTCACTTGTCGCTCTGCCGATCGCAGTGTGGTCTTACAAGGCCCTTCTCCTCTTCCTCCCACCCCCTCCTCTCCTCCCCCTCCTCCTCCTCCTCCTCCTCCTCCTCCTCCTCCTCCTCCTCCTCCTCCTCGTCCTCCTCGGCCTCTTCCTCCTCCTCCTCCTCCTCCTCCTCCTCCTCCTTCTCCCCACCCTTCCTCCTCAACCTCCTCCTCCTCCTCTTCTTCCTCCTCCTCCTCGTCTCCTCCTCTTCCTAATCCTCCACTCCTCCTCTCCTCCTCTCCTCCTCCTCCTCCTCTCCTCCTCCTCCTCCTCTCTGCTATCCTCCTCCTCCTCCTCCTTCCTCTCCCTCCTCCTCCTCCTCCTCCTCCTCCTCCTCCTCCTCCTCCTCCTCCTCTCCACTCCCCCGAGGGTCGGGACCTGGCAGCTGTTGTCATGGTGTCAGCGCCACACATTCCTCGGGACACACCGTCTGTGTCAATTGCATGCGGCGGTTGGGGGCAGATAAGCCAGCTTTCGTCGTTCTAGCACAAGCCACGTGGCACTTTGCCCGTGGCAGCGGCGCGTTCGCTGCGCCCGTGACCTGGAGATGGGTACCAGGCACGGGGAGTGTGCATGTGGTTGAGAGGCGGGGCCATGTGGTCCGTAAATCCCTTGGGACCTTGTGTCCGCTCGCCCTGGGGTACAAACCCAGTTGCGCATGCCATCCGATTTGGCAGGGGTGACGGTCGGGAAGTACTGCGCGGTGACGCGGTGAACCGGGTGTCCCCCTACGCACCACGCCGTCTCGGTGGGGCAGCGAGTCGCTGAGCGACGAGGTATCTGCCTTTCCCCTGACCGTCGGTGCTGGCGCTTGCGGGCCCCTTCCTCCTGTCTTGGAGGCCGAGGGTGACGGTTGAGCTTCGCTCGCCGCTCACTTCTTGGATCTATGACACTCATGATGCCCCTCCTCCTCTCCACCCCTCGTCTGGACGACCCCACTCAAAACGGCACGAGTACCTGTGCAGGAAATGCGGAGACGTTCAGCTACGACGGGGTCGACACGTTCATCGTCCTCCTCCACGCGGTCCAGCGCGAGGCAGGAGATGCGATTCACACTCGCAAGGCTGACGTCGCCTCGGGCTACCGCTGGCCCCCCTGAGGCCCGAGGAGCGGTGGGTTGCGACGTCAGTGTTTCTGCATGGCGGCGCCCCCCGCGATGTCTGCCCGCATGGGTTTGCCTTTTGGGGCCGCGGCGTGACTGCGCGGGTGGAGCTGCATCGGGGCGGATCCGCCGCGCCACTTCGCAACGCGTGCTGTTGCTGCCGATGGTCAGGTTCGTGGATGACCTCTTTGCTGCGGGCCGCGCCGGTGCGGTGGGCCACGCGGCGCGGTGAGATCGTCTGGCAGGCCAGTGCGCGTCTTGCTCGGTGAACCCGTCATCGCGGAGGCCAATTTGGAAGTTGTCTCGGCGATGAATGTCAACTGCGCCGATGCGCTGGCCTCGGGGGCGCCGAGTGCGGGTGGCGCGTCCAAGCTGGCCGGCGCACTGTCTTGGGCGAGCCAGTGCGCGTGGCGTCGCAGGGGGCGCGCCGTGCCGCGGCCGTTATATGCCCAGCAGTATGGTCGCCGCGCAAAGGTTGGTGCTGAACTGCCTGGCGCCCCTAGTGGCTGCGGATGTTCGATATGAGCCTGAGACGCGTCGCCTAATCCAATAGCCCTTATAACGGCGACGATGGAACACAGTGCCGGGGAACTGCTTTGAACATCACCAGTCGTTCAAAGCAGTGCCCCGGCACTGCTTTGAACGATGCGGAAATGCGATCAGCAGGAGCCTTCGTCTGTTCCTTCTCCTCTTCTCGTCGCTGTATGCTCTTCCTTGTCCTCCCTCCTCCCCCGTTCCCTCTCTAATTAATTACCTCGTTCTCCCAGTCTCACGCGCACTCTTCCTCCCCCCTCTCCTCCTCCTCTTCCTGCTTCTCCTCCTCGTCCTCCTCCTCCTCCGCCTCCTCCCCCTCATTTGTTATATTTCTCCGTCCTTGTCCTCCTGTCCCCGTTCTCCTTCTCCCTCTCCTCCTCCTCCTCCTCCTCGTCGTCGTCGTCCTCCTCCTCTTCCTCCTCCTCCTCCTCCTCCTCCTCCTCCTCTTCCTCCTCCTCCTCCTCCTCCTCCTCCTCCTCCTCCCCTTCTTCCTCCTCCTCCTCCCCCTTTTCCTCTCCCTCCTCCTCCTCCTCCTCCTCCTCCCCCTTCCCCCTCTTCCTCCTCTGCTATCACTCCTCCATAATTCCTGTCCACTCCTCCCCTTCACTGATCTTCCTCTTCGTCATCATCATCCCTTTCGTCGCACGCCTCTTAATCCTCAATCGGTTCCCAATCTTCTCGACTTTCTTGTCATCCGCGTCCTTGGCTGTTGGAGGGGCCTCAGGATTTCTCAGGGCTCTTGTGTTGCACGCGAAGGCACACCTCCCAGGAACGCATCATCCTCCTCACATTCACCCTCCTCCTCCTCATCCTCCTCCTCCATGCACGTTCGGCTCAAGCCCGCGCCGACGGTAGGTTTCACGGCGGGTGGGCGGGCTCGCGCCCGCCTCCGCGGCCGGCAGTCGGGGCAGAGATGCGTGCAGGGTGGGATGACAAAGCGGAAGAGGAAACACGGGCCGCAGTTGCGGATTCTTCAAAGAGCAGCGGCGGCGGTTGGGGAATAAGTGGGGGTTGGGGCGGCCGCAGTGGCGGACACGGCGGCGGAGGTGACCGCAGTGGCGGCTGGGGCGGCGGAGATTCTCTTGGCGGATGGAGAGGAAAAGCGCAGGATGGCGGCGACGGAAGTGACCGCAGTCGCGGATGGGAGGGCGGCGGATGGGGCGGCAACGGATGCGAGGGTTGGGGAATGGAGGGCGCCCGCTGGTGGGACGACGAGGTTGGCTGGTGGAATGCATGGGAAGGTGGCCGCTCGAGTGCCTCGGCAGGTTCTCCTGCCGCGGAGCCCGCGGCCGCAACAGCGGCGGGCAAAGGAGGCGGTCCCCTGCTTCCCCCAGGGCGCGAAGAACAAGGCGCAGTTGCGCTGTTTCAAATTGTGCGCAATGAGCCGCTGCCAATTTTCAAGTTGGAATTCTTCGAGAACTTCCGGGCGAACTGGAACGGCAATTATAAGCAGCACAACGCGGCCTTGAAGTGGTTCCGAGACGAGTACGAAGACCGAGAAAACCCTTTCGGCAGCCGCACGCCCGTCTTCGGAGGTACCGCAGTTGCGGGGGAAATTTCGAAGATCCTTAAGTACCGCGCAAAGGGGAAGGCGCAGGACAACAGGGATTGGGACTGGGACCACACTGTCAAAGTGCCGTGGTCTTGGCTGGAGATGGTCGCGCAGATTGATGGACCTACAATGCTGCGCGTCGTGTGCGGCCCTGACAATGACCGCAGTCGCGGGTTGGTCCGCTGCGAGTGCCGCCCGTGCCCTAGCAGTCTCGACAACATGAGGCACACGAAAGGGGTGGACAGAGGACAGGCGCAAAGAATCCCTCTGCCACAGTGGGATTTCGTCCTCATCCGCGACGACGGCTCGGGCATTCGCGTCCACCCATCCTGGTCTAGCCCGAAGTTCAACACGTATGAGGTGGAGCCGCACTCGCATCCCGTGCGGGGCCCGAGGGCAGGTCTCGGCAAGAGCGATGGACACGGAACGTTCACGTTCTGGAAGATGCTGCACGCCCATCCGAATCCTGGGCGGTTCGACGCGAGCAAGGGGGCGCATCTGCAACCGCGGTGGCCCGCGCAGCCTTGACACCGCAGTTGCGGGATTGCGCAGCCATGGAACCGCAGTTGCGGAAACCGATCGCGTGACGCCGCGCTCGTTTGACTCACTATGCGCGCTTTCGGCCGCAGTTGCGGCGCTGCCTTCTAGCGACTTCATACAGCTTGGCCGCAGTTGCGGCGCTCCCACGACTGACCGCTGTATTTAGGTGCTTCGGGCGCGCATCACCTCCGTTGAAGCACTCGTGACGTTAATTAGCGCGGCCGCAGTTGCGGAGACAGGTACTTAAACAGATGGATCCGCAGTTGTTCGTCGTCCTCGTCGCCCCTTCCCCGTCGTCCTCGTCGCAGTCTCCTCCCTCCGCCTTTCCTCCTCGTCGCAGTTCCTTCCGGTGGCCGTAGCCCGCCTCCGTTGGCCGAGTCATTTCCCGTCGTCCTCGTCGCAGTCCCCCCCGAGGGCCGCAGTTGCGGACTTTGTTGATTCCTCCTCCTCCGTTTCTGCCCCGTCATCCTCGTCGCAGTACCCTTGCTCCTTTCACCCTCGTCTGAGCTCTTCGCGCCATCCTCTTCCGTCGCGTCCTCTCCATCCTCCTCTTCGCCTTCCTCGTCCTCAACCCCGCCGTCTCCCTCGTTGTCCTTCCTCTCCCAAGCCGGCCGCAGTTCCCCCGTCGGACGGGGGCCGCGCGCGGCCACGCCATGGACCCAGCTCGCAAAGCCGAGGTCGACAAGCGGTTCGCCGAGCTGAAGCAGCAACTGCGGGAAAGGCTCGGCGCGCAAGGGGCTGCCGCGGATGCCGCAGTCGCGGAGCCGACGGAGGACCGCAGTTGCGGAAGCCCCGAGCGACCGCCGCGCGAGGCCTCCCCGCAGTCGTCTAGCTCCTCGCGGGAATATCGGCCGCCGCCGCCGATAAGCGCTGCGAGTGGGAGCTCTGCTGGTGGGAGGCGCGAAGAGGCGAAGTTGCGCAGGGCGCACTTGACCCCCAAGGCAAAATGGGGGCCTCGGGCGCAGACGCCGACGAAGCAGCAGGACCAACCAGCAGTGACGGGAGCCGCCACCGAGACCGCAGTTGCGGGGGTGGCCGGCGAGCCAGGTGCCGCGCGCGGCTCATCTGGGAGCAGCGCGCCCTCGGCCGTGCTGCTCGCAGCCGAGTCCAAACGAGGCGCCCAACCCGAAGACGAGGCCGCCTCCCAGGAGAAAGCCGCCGAGACAACCGCCTCGGCCGATTCGCGGCCGAGGAAAAGGCCGCCTCCCACGGAAGACTCGCCGCTGTCAGAACCGCAGTCGCGGGGTCGCGCGGGGCCTCCGTCGGAACCGCAGTTGCGGGAAGATGCGGGAGCACCGCGGAAGAAGCAGCGGACCAGGTCCCCTCCAGGGATAAACTACTTTGGGGAACGCCCCAAGTGGAACGAAGGATTCCTTCGTACAGAAGACGGCAATCGGGTTCCGTCCACCATCGCTTTGGTGTTCAACGTGGTGGTCATCACGAAGGTGGCAACAAAGGAAGATGTCTTCAGGTGCATCTTGCACCAACCTGCGGCGGTCGTCTTCGTCGTATGGGACCCCGAGCTGTTCCGCACGGGGAACGTCGAAGGCGCTTGCAGCTACGACGTTCGCGTTGGACTCAGGAGTGCCATCGACAACGCTGACACTATGAAAAACGCCTCCGAGGAGCCTTACTGGACGACGGTTCCCCTGTTCAGAGAGACGGGCCTGGTGCTCGTGCGCCCGCACATCATCGCAGAGACCGCAGTTGCGGGTCATGTTCATGGGGCCACCCACGCCGTCACGTTCCTGAGCTTTCGCCTGAAGGGCTCCGAGATGAATCCTGCCGCGGTGATCCGTTTTGCCGTCGTGTCCAGACACGCAGTCACCGAACGTCTCCAACACAAGATCACGCAAACAGAACAACAAGCGTGGCATCCAGGTTTCTTCAAGGACGCGGTTGCTGCCATCCATAAAAATGATGTGCGGTTCTTGCGCGGCCTGTTTGACATCCCGCCTGAGCAGCTCGCAGCATTGGGCCGCAGTTGCGGAGCCAGCTGCACCTGCCCGGTGGGGGTGGTGTTCAGGGCTGGACCCGCCCTGTTCGGAGGCATTGTGAAGGGCACACGCGTCATGCATCCGAATTACGTCCTCCCCATTGGCCCGTGCGACGTGCGCATTGCGGACTACAACGTTGATTTTGCAGGGAGGCCGTCGAAGAACGATCCCCAGTGGCTCCCTGATTGGATGCATCGAACAAGCGACTCCATCATCTCTCGGCGCTGGGTTCCAGCGAAGTACATGCCCAAGTGGGAGGATGACCCTGACCGCAGTAGCGGAGTCAGAAGAAAGCTCGGCTTGGCAGCGCTGCCCCCAATCGGCAAGGTCATTCAGACGGAGCTCAACGAGAAGACCTTCAGCACGCACTGGTGCGAGGGCATCCACCAAAACATCGTCTTCGTCGGCCACGGACGCGCAAGTCGGGCGAGCAAGCGGAAGCACGAAGAGGCGCGATCTCCCGCAGTTGCGGACGAGCGGTGAGTGCGGCAAGACCGAGGAGCCGCAGTTGCGGAACAGAGCTCGGTACTAATTACTGGGCGCCTGCTGCCTGCGTAGTGCATCCCAGTGTAGGATAGCCCGCAGTTGCGGTGTTGCGGCTGCGGTGTAGGATAGCCCGCAGTTGCGGGGTTGCGGTTGCGAAGCCGCAGTTGCGGTTGCGTATAATAGGAGAGCACGCGGTTGCGAAGCCGCAGTTTGCAATAAGTGTGCGCGCGCTGGGTCATCATCATCGTCGTCGTCCGTCCTCGTCGTCGTCGCTGCCGTCGTCGTAGTCGCGTCTGTCGTCTGTCGTCAGCAGTCGTCGTCGGTCGTCGTCGTCGTCAAGTCTGTCGTCTGTCGTCAGCAGTCGTCGTCGTCGTCGTCCCTCCTCCCTCCTCCCTCCTCCCTCCTCCCTCCTCCCTCCTCGTCCTCCTCCAGGCCGCATCCCCCCGCCACTTCCGTCCTAGCTGTCCTTCCCCTTCCCCTCCTCGTCCTCCTCCAGCTTGCACCCCCCTCCCTCCTCCAGCCTGCGCCCCCCCCAAGCTCTCGCCCGATATTTTGGATTAAACTGAGCCTTCAGTCGTCCGCAGGCATTCGGCTCAGCAGGTCGTTGGGCTCCTGGCACACACGCCTCCACCCTGAGCGACGGACGTCGTGCCATAGTCCGCCATATCGGAGCTTTGGGCCGCAGTGGCGGACAGCGTCGGCACAGATATGAACGACAGCGTCGGCACAGATAATGCCGCAGTGGCGGACAAGAAAGCCGCAGTGGCGGGCGAGACAGCCGCAGTTCCAGGCGGAACGCAAGGGATCTTTCAGAGGGCCAACGCCTTGAGGTCTAGATTCAGGACAGGGGACAAGGTGCGCCTCCCTGTGCTCATGCTCGCCCCGCACACGGGCAAACCGAGGCGGGCACTACCCTCAGCAGGAAAGGGTTCGGGAACTCGCTGTGAAAATCTTCCTGGCTGGATTCACGCAAGCCGAAGCTGACCACGAAGGTGTCTGCGTTCAGATGTACCCAGCACAAGAGCTGGTGCTGAGAAAAAAGGTGGACCCGAAGTTCCAGACGTACACAGAGTACAATCTGGAAAAAGCGACCGGCCACCTCGCTGCGTGCTTCGACCGCAGTTGCGGAACAGACGTTGCGTATGGGAAGTGTTCGCACTCCCA
>CAUYUJ010019061.1:134155-149155 GCA_963575745.1 Prorocentrum cordatum
TGGGTGGTCCAGACGGCGCTCGCCGCGACGTGGAGCGTGGCAGTTAGAGTTGTCGGACGGGGTCGTGTGAGCCATGGCGCTCGTTGGGCTCGACGCGGGGGAGGCGTGTTTGAGGCGCCTCCTCCCTGGTAAGCGGTTCTTGGCGTGGTACGACGCGGACGACGTGTACCACGAGAGGATCGCGCTGTGGCTACAGACGCGCAACAAGTGGGTCATCCTGAACCCCGGCCTCGACATGTACGCCGAGGTGCTGGATGGCAGCGAGGACGCCAATGGGGTGACGCTGATCCTCGATTTCCGCCCAGGCGGGCGGCTGCCGCCGCTCGACAAGTCAGTCTACCGATTCCCGGGCGCTCTGCCCCTGGACGACCTGAAGGACTACATCCGCGAAGGGCGGCGCCTGGCCCTTGAGGACGGAGCCGCGGCGGGCGACCCGCCGATCGAGGTCACAGGCGCGGTGATGCCAGATCGGGAGGTGGTGCCCCTGGACACCATGTTCGGCGGCCGCGGCGGGTGACGGGCCCCCAGCCGATGCGGCTGCAAGAACCGCGGCGGCTGACGCAGCGGGGGCGGCGGCGGCGCCTGACGGTCAGCTGGTCGAGGAGTACCCCCAGCGCGGCCCGCTGGACACCCCGAAGGGCTACGCCTGGCTGCTCATGGAGGGCGACCGGGCCTGCCTGCTCGGCGACGAGGTGACGCTCGGCCCCGACGATTACAGGCTTTCGGACTACGACGCGATGGTCACCCGCCGTGGCCAGGGCCGTCGTGCTGTGCTCGTGCCGCTGACGGAAGTGGACGAGGCCAGGCGCGCCCGCCGTGAGGAGCTGGTCGCCCAGTTGCAGCCAGCTGGAGCGGGCGCTCTGATGCCGCCGCCGCTGGAGCCGCCGAGCGGCCCCAACGGCGCGGACGTCGCCGGCGGCACGGCGACGCCGCCTCCTGTGGCCGAGGACGCACGCACGTTGTGGATAGACTACGACGATCAGGGCGAAAGATACAAGTCGTATCGCAAGGCTGTTCAGGAGAGCTACCACGTCCCCGGCCAGCACTGGCCCTTGGAGGGCCCGTCGACCTACCTGCAGGTGATGAAGCACATCGAGCGGAGCGGGGGGGTGCCCGCGTTTGTGGCTGCAGCTGTGGGCGCGGACGAAGCAGATGGACGTGAAAGACAGGGTGATGCACGAGCTGACCAGCTTGGTGGACATGATGTTCTACGCCTCCACGTTCGACCAGTTGAACGCGCCTGCTCTCGCAAGTTTCGAGGTGCTGGCGAGGCGTTTCCAGGCCATCCTGGACGCGTACAAGATCCCAGAGAGGGCTCCGAACTGGCAGATGGCTCGGTTCTACAGCGGGGTGACCGCCGCCGTGGACGCCATCGCGCCCGAACTGAGGCAGTACGGCGCCAAGCGTGCCAAGGAGGAGATCGACCTCGAGACAGGGGCTCAGCGCGCGCGCGGGCTCTCAGGCGCCGGCGGCGCCTCTGGCAGCGAGGAGGCGCCCGACGGCGCGGCCGGCGATGGGCCGAAGGGCCGGGGCCGGGGTCGCGATGGCGGCCGAGGGCGTGGCAGGGCTGGATTGCCCAAGGCCGGGGGCCCCTCGGCCGCCGAGAAGGCATGAGTGATATGGCCGAGGGGAATGGCCCCCCCCTCGGCGCGCAGCTGACTTGGCCCGGCGCTGGGCGCTTCCCAGCCTCTCGCGGCGAACGCCGCTTGTTTCCTCTGCCGCGGCTGGAGGACCGCTGCCAGCACGTGGAGGAGGTCGCCTCGGTCGCGGACTGCGAGGCCGTCATCTGCGCGTTCGACTGGTGAACAGGGCGGTCGACGCCCTGAACTGGCTGGCAAAGGCGGCAGGCTCGCCTGCGGTCGGCAGCGGCGGCGGCGCTGACATCCACAGCGAAGTGACTGCGCGCGTCGATGGGCTGGTGCGAGCCCAGGGGCCGGTGCCGGGCGCGCCCTCGCCGAGAGCGGCCAATCTAGAGCTGCTCCGAGGTCGCGGCTCGTATGGGGAGCTGGGCCAGCCGAACGTAGCTCCCTTCCAGCTCGGGCTCGACTCGCTGCTGGAGAGCACCCGGGGCGCCCCGCGCCTGGAGCAGCTGCTCGACGCCGAGGGCTTGCGTTTCCTGGGGGGTCGTGGAGAGCGGATGCTGCGCAGCGTCCCTGATTTTGAACGTCTCCGCCAGAGCGACCCAGTGCAGCCTCGCTTGGGCCCTGCGCGCGCAAAAAGCAGGCGGTTGCTGGTTCGCCTCATGGGGGGGCTGCGTTTGATTGGCATGCTGCGATTCACGTCGGAGCCCGGGGAATTCGTTGGGACCTTCTTCGTGTGAAAGAAGGGCAGACAGAATATGATAATGATTACAGATGCGCGCCCTGCCAACCAGCGCTTCCTTCCACCGCGTGTGGACCTGCTGGCGGCGGAGGGCCTGTCGCGCCTCGAGGTCGTTGTCGACGACGATCCGTGCCTGCTGAAGGTCGCGAGCTGGGGCATTATGCGAGCGCTCCGCCTGTGTCTCGGGGTTGGCGACGTCGAGAACTGCTTCCGCAGAATGGTAATGCCGTCGTGGTTGAGCTCCTATTTCGCCTTTCCAGCCTTGACAGTCAGCGAGATGCGCCTGGGCGTAGTGGAGACAGTGGAAGGCCGCGTGGCAAGCGGCGATGATCTGATATGCCCGTGCTGCAGGGCCCCGCCGATGGGGCGCTCCTGGTCGCTCTACTTCTGCCAGAGCGCCAGCGCTAACCTGGCGCGGCAGTGCGATTTTTTGCGAGAGGCCAGGTTGGCCACCGACCGCGGCGAGCCCGTGGTCTTCTGGCTGGGCGACGTCCGCGCTTACGTGGACAACTTGGGGGCGTTCGGGCAGGATCCAGGAGCGGTCAAGAGGGCGCTGGGCGAGAAGGTCGCGGCGTTAAACGAGCTGAGGCTCGACATCCACGAGGTGGTGCTTTTCGAGTCGAAACGGGCGGCCCTCGGCGTGGTCGTGGACTGCGAGCGCCTCTGCGCCGCCATCACCGGCAAGCGGCGCTGCCGCCTTGAGAGGGCTCTGGCCTATGCCTTGTAGCGGGGCAGGCTCTCTGGCCGGGACTTGGAGCGCCCCCTGGGCCACTGCGCCTGCGCCGGCCTTGCGAGGCGCGAGGTGCTCAGCGTCTTATCGGCCAGCTACGCTTTCATTCGGGCCACCAACTGGGAGCGGCAGGAGATGTGGACCTCCGTGCGCGAGGAGCTCAGTTGCTTCCGCGGCCTCCTGGTCTTCCTCAGCAGTGATTGGGTGCTTCCCTGGAACCGCTGCGTCACCGCCTCCGATGCGTCCGAAAGCGGCTTCGGCGTCACCTCCACCGTGATATGCGCCAGGGAGGTCGCCCGCGTGGGGCGCGTGGCCGAGCGGGGCCAGTTCCGCCTTGAGTTGGAGCTGGCCCCGCGCCAGCGCGCAATGCAGCACGCCGGCTTCGTCGACGACGAGGGCGCCAGGCCCTGGCGCCCGTCGGCGCCCGAGGAGGCCTCTGCAGACGCCTGGGCGCTCGACGAGGACTTCGAGGAGGTGCCCGCCGGGTGGCTTGACCAGGCGCGCTGGAGTCTCTGCCGCAGCGGGGTTTGGGCCAGGGCTGAGGGCATCGCCATTTTGGAAGCCCGCGCTGTCCGGGCCGCCGTGCGTCGCCTCGCTCAGACGTGTGGGGGCATGATATCAAGCATCTGCACCTGTGCGATAACATGGGAGTGGTACTGTCGATCTGCCGATCTCGTTCAAGAGATTACTCAATCTTGGCACTTATCAGACGCATCAATGCGTACCTCCTGGCTCGTAATATTCGTCTCGTCGCCCGCTGGATCCCGAGTGAGCTCAACGGTGCAGACAAGGCCTCTCGGATCTTTGATGACAATGCTTCCTGCTCGTTGATCTAGTGCATCCCGTCTCACATATCTCGACCGAACGCCCGGGCCCCCGAGGGGCGCCATAATGAGCGTGTCGTCAGCAAGCGAACTTCGGATCTACACTTTCATCATGTAAGCGATATTTTTTTATGGACAGGATTGTGAACAAGAGCCTCTAGCTAACAGCCATCATATAGCACGAGGACACAGTGAGCAACATCAGCTTCATCATCAGCCTATAGACAGCCAGGAGCAGCATGAGCTCGAGCCTCAGCCCAACCTGAGCGCCCTGAGCTCAGCGAGCTCTCAGCCACTTCAGCGAGCCCAGGACTAGCTGTCGTGCCGTCGGTCGCATCGCAGGCTCAAAGTCATGGGGCTTGCCTGAGCCACTCGGCGGGGCGGGGCCCTGCCGGCTGCCGCCCATTCAGCCCGCGGCAGGCTGCCTGCCGCCCCTGCGCCGGGGGCGCTGTCCCGAGGCGCCGAGGCGGCAAGGCCCGCGGCCTCGGCCGCGCCCCTGCCTCGGGCGACGACGCGCGTGCTGGCGGCCGCCCCGCAGCAAGCGGGCCGCGCCGTGGG
This sequence comes from Prorocentrum cordatum, assembly GCA_963575745.1. Classification (NCBI taxonomy): domain Eukaryota; class Dinophyceae; order Prorocentrales; family Prorocentraceae; genus Prorocentrum; species Prorocentrum cordatum. Next base: position 138,590 of record CAUYUJ010019061.1, read on the forward strand.
GCCACCGCGGCGGGGGCGCGCCCTGGGCCACCGGCCTGCCAGCAGTCAGGCCAACCTGGCGGCGGACCACGTGACGTCGGGCGCCGCCAGGGCGCTGGAGCAGCTGGCCGCGGCCATGCCCGACCTGGCGAGCGACGATCGCCAGGCAGCCCGATCGTCGCTGGCGGACGCGATCGCCCTCGTCGAGCACTGGCACCGCGACCGTCAGCAGGGTCGTCGGCGCCAAGCGTCAGCGGACGCTTCTGGACAGGTCCAAGTCCCGCCTTCGCAAATACCTCGAGGAGGCCATGGGGGCGCATGGGGGCGGGCTGACCTTGCTGGAGAAGCGGGCGGTGACAAGGCCCACGCGTGCACACGGAGTGCCGGCTGGAGGTGAATCGGCTCAAGCAGTGCGTCGAGTCGAGGGGGAAGAGCGTCGGCCGCGTCTGGGGCGCCGAGCTGGACGGCCTTTTCGCCGAGTGCTTCGAGATGACTTTCTTCGCTGGCGTGGAGGCCTCGCGTGGGGCCAAGACGCTGGCCAGCCGGCTGCACTTGCACCCGAGCTTCAACCGCCTGGGCTCGAGGCGTCTCCCGCGAGCCTGGCGAGCGCTTCGCGGCTGGTGCAAGTTGTGCCTCGGCCGCTCGCGGAAGCCCGAGGCGCTGGGGGTGTGGTTCGGGCTGATGAACGCCCCGGTGACTGCGGGGCGCCGCGACGTGGCCCTGTTCGTGCTGATCATGCTGGGCACCTATCTGAGGCCCGGACAGCTGCTCAGCGTTCGCGGTTCGGGGCTGGCGCCTCCGACCCATGGGGTGGCGGCTCGCTGGTCGCTGCTGGTGCATCCCGAGGAGCTGGCCGGCAGGAGCAAGATCGGCGATGCGAATGTGTCCACCCTCCTGGACTCGAGCTGGGCGAAATGGATCGGCCCCGCAATGGGGGGGCTGAAGGAGGCGGCTGGGGGCGGCCCGCGTTGGACGTTCGACTGCGGCGACCTGCTGAGGTTCTTGTGGCGCGCGGCGCGGGGCATCGGGGTGCCCAAGTTGGCGCCCTACCTGGCTCGCCACTCCGGCCCGTCCATCGACGCGGCCAGGCAGCTGGGGGCGCTGGCCGATATGAAGAGGAGAGGGCAGTGGCGAGCGGACAAGAGCGTCCTGCGGTACGAGCGGCGCGCGCGCCTCGCCAGCGGCGACCGCGAGCGCCCGATCGAGGCCCAGAGGTGCGCCACCGAGTGCGAGCGACGCGCCGAGGCGGTCATCTTCCACGGACTGGTCGTCCCGCTGCCGCTCGTGAGCGTCCGCGCGTGAGGGGCGTCTACTTTGCAGACGCCTCCGCCAGCAAGGGGGGCGTCGCCCGCGCCGTCAGGAGGCGTGGCTTCCAAGCGAGAGCGCGGGAGAAGTTGCGCGGCGAGCATGGGGGCCTGGCGCGCAGAAAAATGTTGCGCCGCCTCCTATCGGACATCCAGTCAGGGAGATGCCGAAGCGTCATGCTGGCGCCGCCCTGCGCGTCCTTCTCGATTGCCAAGATGCGTTCAGCCCCGATCAGGAACCAAACCCGCCCTTGGGGCTTCTCTCGCTCTGAAATGTCGGAAAAGGATTGGACTGAGCTCACTGTAGGTGACAAGTGTCTGCGCGTGGAGCTAAATATAATCGCAGCTTGCAATCTTTCGGGTACTCCCTGGGTACTTGAGAACCCGCACAGTAGCCGCATGTTCTAACCCCCTGAGTTCTTAGAACTCGCTCAGAAGTGTTTCGTCTCAACAAGTGTCTCCGATTTCTGCCAGTTCGGCACCGGGTGGCGGAAGCGAGCGCGCTTTTTGATTGGCCATCTCCACCCCGACGAGCTCACAAAACTGTCAAAGACTTGTGACGGGCGTGCCGGCATTTGCAGTCGGACCGGCAAACCCCACCTTCAGCTCGATGGGGGCCTCTCCAGAGGGGGTGAGATGGACCGCCGTAGCCCAGCTTTTCCACAGGCCTTGAACAGGGCCTTGGCAAGAACTCTCGTGTCCCGGGCCATGTGTGAGTTTTTCAAAGTTTGAGCGAACATGGTTTATGGAATGATGAGGGACTAAAGTGTGTTCGCACTTATCACAACTGCTGTCATATATATATACATACTTATATATATACAGTTCCCCCGAAGACTTTGTTATGTTCGCGAGAATATAGCCACAGTAAAAGAAATCTTACTGCTGGTGCAGTTCCCCGTCCCAGCTCTAATGCAGCATGGGAGTGCGGGCGCATGAATGATGCCAGGAACGCCTTTGTCGTTGCTCTGGTGGACCCCTCTTCCTTCGGTGCGCGAGCGCCTTGATAATCGCGCTTCGCTCCCTGGGGGTCTTCGCTCCGTCGTGCTTGCACTGTCTGGGAATGGTCGGTCTTGCCAGTCAGCTCTCGGTCGCTGCTCTTTTGGGCTCCCGCCGCCAGCCCAAGGCCTTTTAATTACTGTCACCTTGATCCGAATGCTCGAACTGCTCTGGGACTTTAAAGTGTGTTTGCACTTCGCAGCTGCTGTCATACATATATATATACAGTTCCCGCGAAGACTTTGTTATGTTCACGAGACTATAGCCACAGTAAAATAATTCGTACTGCTGGCGCAGTTCCCCGCCTAGCTCTAAATCAGCACGACATTGATGATGCTGCTGGTGATGATTGGGATGATGATGACGATAATGATGCTGATGATGATGATGATGATGATGAAGATGCGGATGATCCTGATGATGCTGCTGGTGATGAAGATGATGATGAATGATGATGATGATGAGCAAAATGCTGATGCTGATGATACTGATGACGATGATGATAATGGCGACGACGATAATGATGATGCTGATGTTGCTGATGATGACTGTGAAAATGGTGTTGATGCTGATGATTGAGGTGATAATGATGATGGTGATGATGATGGTGATGATGATGTTTATGATGATGAGGGTGATGCTGATGATGATGATGATGATGATGATGATGATGATGACGTTGATTATGATGATGCTTATGAAGATGGTGACGATTCTGATGCTGATGGTGATGCTGATGATGTGGATGGCGTTGCTGATGATGCTGGTGCTGATGCCGACCATGCTGATTAGGATACCGATGAGGAATCTGATTACGATGCTTCTGCTGCTGCTTCCGATGCTGCTGCTGATGCTAATGATGATACTGATGACAAAGCTGCTGCTGATGATGATGATGTCAATGATAATGATGACCATGCTGGTGCTGCTGATGATGATGCTGATGATGATGCTGATGCTGGTGACAATGATGATGCTGATGATGATAATGGTACTGCTAATGATGATGACGATGATGATGATGATGATGGTGATGATGATGATGGTGATGATGATGCGGCTGATGATGATGCTGCTGATGATGATGCTGATGATGATGATGATGCTGATGATGATGCTGATGATGATGATGCTGATGCTGATGCTGATGCTGATGCTGATGCTGATGCTGATGCTGATGATGATGATGATGATGATGATGATCGATGATGATGATGATGGATGATGGATGATGATGATGATGATTGATGATGATGATGATGATGATGATGATGATAGTGTGTGAGCGAGGGGAGTGGGGGCGAAGACGAAGACGGGAGGGCGGGGAGGACGAGGAGGAGGAGGGTGGGGCTGGAGGAGGGGGGGTGGAAGAGGAGCTGGAGGAGGAGGAGGAGGAGCAGGAGCAGGAGGAGGAGGAGGAGGAGGAGGAGGAGGAGGAGGAGGAGGAGGAGGAGGAGGAGGAGGAGGGGGAGGCGGTCCAGTGCCAATCCAAGACGCAGCGACGATGTTGCAATACACATCCGCACTCCAAGAGCCCCGTTGAAGGACAACCGTGTGGAAATCTTCAACCGTGCCAAATCACCATTCCTGGGACGTCAACGCCGCGAATGAACGTTACGTTTGCGACCTGACGATTTTAAATTGTGCCAGAACACCATTTCTGAGACGTCAGCGCCGCGAATCAACGTGACTGCCGCGACCTGACAGCCCTAAATCGTGCCCGAGCACCGTTCCCGAGACGCCGGCCATAAGACTCCCTGACGTTCCTGCAAAAGTGTGCAACGAATGTGCGCGGCGCGACGGCGAGAACCGCACCCTGAAAACGGGCCGCCCTCCACCTGCCAAGCTTATGTAAGCTTCTAGGGCGATGGTGCGCGGCGGTCGGGCGAGAGCCACATGTTGGAAACCGCCCACCACCAATCCGTGAGACTCCTACAACACGTTCTACACGAATGTGCGCGACGCCAGTGCGAGAGCTATACTGGAAACGACCCGCCCTCCATCCGTGAGGCTGTGTCGAGTTTCGAATTTCACGATCCTTCATGGTGAGGAGGTCTCAGGCGGAACGCCTGGCCCGCCCTATCGACCCGTCTCGGGGTGCGGCAGGGAGGAGTTCCTTATAAGGGGGAGGAGGAGGAGGAAGAGGAGGAGGAGGAGGAGGAAGGAGGAGGAGGAGGGAGGAGGCGGAGGCGGAGGCGGAGGCGGAGGCGGAGGAGGAGGAGGAGGCGGAGGCGGAGGCGGAGGAGGAGGAGGAGGAGGATGAGGAGGGGGAAGACAAAGAACAATAGTAATAATAAGGATAATAAGGAGGAGGATCATACTACTAATAAGAAGAATAATAATGCGAATACTAATAAGGAGAAGAAGATGAAAACGAATAATACGAATAATATTAATTATACGAAACGGATAATAATACAAATGCGAATAATACGAATAATAACAGTACTAATAGTAAGACTACTCATAATCTTTAAAGGAGGAGGCGGAGGAGGAGGAGGATGAGGAGGAGGAGGGGGAGGAGGAGGATGAGGGGGAGGAGGATGAGGAGGAGGAGGACGAGGAGGAGGAGGACGAGGAGGAGGAGGAGGACGAGGAGGAGGAGTAGTTGGAGGTGGGGAAGGAGGAGGAAGAGGGTTTCGACGAGGACCTAGAGAAAGACGATGTGCACGAATCGGGCGACGAGGAGGGCGAGGCCGAGGACGAGGGCGAGGACGAGCCGCGAACCCTCGTCCTTTGTGGACCCACGGCCGCCGCTAGTCTCGGGGAGCTCTGCGTTCCGAGGGCCGCCTCGCTCGGACGCGCCGCGGCTGCGCGCTCGCTGCTGCACCTGCTGTAGATAGAATGCATGCGGGCCCCAGTCTCGCAGGCCTAGAGGTCAACACCAGCACCAACGTCGGCGGTGTGCCGCCACCGAGGGGCGAAGATCCCGATCTCGGTGATGGTTGTACACCTTAGGCGATGCTTAAGATAACTTAAGTTTTCGGCCAGCGTCTCGATTATTCTTAACGTTTCGATGTAAATCTTAAGATTTTAATAGACATGTTGGGTTTTTATTCAAGTTCTGAGACTATCAATTTCTTAACCCATGATTTCTTAAGCATTTCGCAGGGTGTACTACTCTGGCTCCTTGGGTGGCCGAACTGTCACCACAGACACCGGAGTCTGGGATCATATCCTCCCCCTGTGGAGGCAACCCCACTGCGCTGGTGTTGGTGTCCATCTCCGGGCCTCCACCAGTCCTCTGTGACCCGGCAGGCCCCGCTCGACCCGCCTGCGCCCCCCGCGGGGTCCAGCCCTCCTCGGGGAGCCGGGCTCTCCCAGCCGGCGCAGGCAACGCACGTGCCCCCCCAGAGATGGTGACCTTTTTCAGGAGGGAAAGAAACACAGACACAATTAATCGTCGACTCCCAGGAAAATATGGGAAAATATGGGAAGTGGGGGGGAAGACAGAAACCCAGAAAAGATGGGACAATATGGGGCATCTTTTTGTTTGTGTGTATTTATTTGTGTGTCCTGGGGCCCCTTTACTTTTGGGGTGCCGGGTTTCTGGCGCCCGCCACGCGGGCCCTCGCGTTGCGAGAGACCCGGGCCCCCGACGTCATGATTGACGAACGAGCAACACACACCCATACCCATAGGGGGAATGTTGGGAGGTTTGCCCACCGCCGAAAAGAAGCAGTGGTTGTGGTCGTTTCCCTGGTGCCAGGCGTACCGGAAACTACCACAACCACTGCTCTGTTTCTGCTGGCTGGAAGGCGGCAACACAAGGAAGGCAGTGGCTGTGGTCGTTTTCACATCCCCTATGTGGGGCCGCTGCCGCGCTTGCCACGATCGCGGCCCAAGGCAGGGCCCCCCAGACGTGACGAACGAACAACACACACCCATACCCACAGGGAGGTCGGAGGGAGAAGGACTGGCTATGGGTATGGGGGCGGGTTGTCGGATCCTGGGGGGTGCTTCCTTTCGAGCGGGGGCCCCCATCCGACAGCACGCACCCATAGCCCCCTCCGTCCCACCTATGGGTATGGGTGCGTGTTGTTCGTTCGTCAGTGACCAGTTCATTCGTAACGTCGACCCCCGGAGGTCTCGACCCATCCCCCGGGGACCGACTTTTCATCCTGAGTCGTTCTGTTGACGGTCCTGAGGCCCGGTAGAGGGCCCCCAGGGGCCAAAAGTGGAGAAAAACATGTTTGGCTTGTTTTTTTTGCAGGACACGAGGGGTCTGGTATTCTGTCCCCCCCGGGTCGCGTGGTGAATCGGGCTGGGCCTGTCTGGCGGCCGCACAGACAAGGGTGCGAGCAAGACTTGTTCCTGTACCACTGCAGCTTGGAGTTCCAGGCTTCCATCCCCAGACACCCGAGGCGCACTGGGTATAGATAACAAGAACCTGCCCTCCAGAGGCTAGATTTTTTTCCCATGTCCAGTGCGCCTTGGTCTTGTGGCGCTCCCTTCAAGAATCACCGAGCGCGTTCCACTGCTCGCAAAGTGGCCACTCGCAATCGTCCGAGAAACATGTTTGCCCGGTAGCAAATCATGGGAGCCTGGTATACTTTTTGGATTTTGTCTTTAGCGTCGATTAGCGTCGAATAGCGTCTGGGAGTGGATGAGATAGCGCCGGTTTAGCGTCGATTAGCGTCGATTTAGCATCGACTAGCGTCGATTCGCACGAGCCGACAAGATGGTACTGGAGGCTCCCATGGGTTACCACCGAATATCTGCCTTAACGTAATGGTTCGTGAATCCCCCGCGGCGAACCCATGCCATCTGGGAGTAGTTTCTTTGCGAGTACCCGTCGGTCGTTGAAAGTACGTATTTTTGGCATTCCAGATCCCAATATACTTCAAGCGTTAAGTCGGGCATGTCCCTAAAGAATAGAGCCGACAAGATGGTACTGGAGGCTCCCATGGGTTACCACCGAATATCTGCCTTGACGTAATGGTTCGTGAATCCCCCGCGGCGAACCCAGGCCATCTGGGAGTAGTTACTTTGCGAGTACCCGTCGGTCGTTGAAAGTACGTATTTTTGGCATTCCAGATCCCAATATACTTCAAGCGTTAAATCGGGCATGTCCCTAAGGAATAGTCAGGTGACGATTTGGTGCTCGTTTGAGCATTTTTGATTATGTGTGATTTTTGTTCGTCCCAAATCCGCCTGTAGCAGGACATGCACGGCCTTAGATTGGTTACTTTGCGAGTACCCGTCGGTCGTTGAAAGTTTGCTTTTTTGGACTCCCAGATCCAAATATACTTCAAGCGCCTTCCTACTTCAAGAGCCGCTGTGCTTCTGCTGTGTCTTGTTAGTCTCTGGGAGCGCCCTGCACCCAACCTGCTTGATGCGCCATCCTACTTCGTGTCCTTACCTGTTTCTTCTGGCCGGCGCGTGGCGGAACGCGCTTCGCCAAAGAAGGGCCAAGACGCCCTGGCTATGTCAAGCAGTGGCGAAGCGTCCTGGCCCGCCTCTAGGCCAACTAAACAATGCTCGAATAACCTCTTTTTTACGGTTTCCGCGAAACGTTTCTAGACCCGAGATATATGTCGCCGCGCCGTTTGTTCCGAGGTGTAGCCGTACTTCTTGGGGGGGGCGCCGCGGCCACCAGGGCAAGCGCCGCCTCGGGCGCGGTGGGCTCGCCGTGGGGTTTGCCGCGGTGCTGGCTGCGTCTCCTTGGGGCGCGGGGCGTTGCGTTCGCCGTGGGTTTGCTGTGGTGCCGGCGCCGTCCACTCGGGCGCGTCGCGAGCTATATACAGAAAATGAGAGAGAGGTCGGCTCGTGTAGCGATCCTAGTTTGCCTGCCGATCTTCTGTTTCACGTTGCCGTGACAGTCGCGCCGTAGTGAGATTCAATATTCGCGCGCTCCGCAGCTCCTCTCTTCCCGGGGGAATATCTGTATCTATATACATAATATATGTATGTATGTGTGTAGTGTATATATATATATATATTATATTTGTGGGTATGTGCATATATCTATATATATATATACACGTATATCTACGCATATATATATATATATATATATATATGACACAATATATATTGTAGTGGCCTCCGGCCAGTGCCGCCGATCCGGGACGCTTCCGTTGCTGCCGGAAACGCACGATGGCGGTCATGACCGGCGACGACGGCGAGCGGTGAGGATGATGATGAGGAGTGGGAATGGAGGCAACGGAGTATGATGGTGAGGAGGAGGAGGAGGATCATGATGAGGTGGAGGGGGGTGGGGGGGGAGGGGTAGGAGTATCAGGATGCTGAGGATGAGGAGGAGCAGGAGGAAACGGGAACTGGAAGAGGGGGAGGGGGCGGTCTCTGCTGGGAACCATGGTGTTTTGGGGGTTTCTGGGGCCTTCGCTTGTGCGATCGTGGATGTGAAGGACACCGAAGACGGGAGAATATGTGAAAGCATGGAGGAACCTTTTGTGTTGCAGCGCTTGTGCTCAGAGGCAGCTTGGAGGCCTCTAGAAAGCGTCGTGGATGCATTTTTGGAGAGTCTTGGGGGCCTTTAGGGGGCTTCAGGGGGCCTCTTCGGGGCGAATTGGAAACGTCTTGGGGCCTCTTCGGGCCTCCCGGGGGCCTGCTGGGGGCCTGCTGGGGGCTTCTTGGGCCGTCTTCGGCACTTCTTCCGCCGTCTTGGCGCCCTCTCAGGCGCTTGGGCCCGTCCTGGGGCCCTCTTGGGCCTTTCCGGGGTTTTTTTGGGCCATTTCGGGCCCTTCCTGGGCCGCCTTGGAGCCTCTTGGCGGCTTCTTGGGCCGTTTTGGGACTCCCTTGGGGCGTCTGCGACGCTCTGAAGGCCCAAGAGGCGAATGTGCTAAAATTGTAAGTTTCCCTTCGGGAGTGGGACACGTGTTGCTTCTTTGGGCCTTCTTTGGGAGGCCTTTTCAGGGCTGCTGAAGGCATCTTGGAGGCTTCTGGAGCCGTCATGGGGGCGATCGTTCGGCGACTCGGGGCCCTCTTGGCCCATGTTGGGGCCCCCCTGGGCGAGGGGGCCGTCCCGGAGGGTGCTGGAGCTCCGATTCCGCGACGGGAATTTGGTCGAACCCTCCCCCCTCCCCCTACCCCCAGCAAGGCCGCCCCGGCACGTAGAGCTGAAGCTTCGGAATAGAGGCTCTGGCTGTTCAGAGGGTGTTTGAAACTCACACGCCGTATCGGCGGATGTATATATATATATGTGTATGTATGTATATATATATAAATGGCACCCATTCTTCGTCCTTTTTCTTTCCACGTTGTCTTTCGCATCCCTTCCTCCGCTCCCCTTTTTGTTCTCTGTCCCGTTGTCCTCCGTCCTCCTTGCCGTCCTCTCTCTCTCTCGCTTGCCACTTCTCCCCATGGGGGCTGCGGGCGCCTTTTCGTCGCCTCCGCGCAGGGGAGACCAACGCTTGAAGGGGCGCCATCCTCCACAGGAAGACCAAGGCTTGCAGGGACCTTCCCCCAGACACGCCAGTGCCCCCACACCCTATGATTTAATATGGATTTCTCTCACACAGGAGGAGGAGGGGGAGGAGGATCTGGGGGGAGACAAATATGGAGGGGGACAGCGATATATATACATATATATATATATATATATATATAGAGAGAGAGAGAGAGAGAGAAGAGAGAGAGAGAGAGAGAGAGAGAGAGAGAGAGAGAGAGAGAGAGAGAGAGAGAGAGAGAGAGAGAGAGAGAGAGAGAGAGAGAGAGAGAGAGAGAGAGAGAGAGAGAGAGAGAAAGAGAAAAAGAGAGAGAGAGAGAGAGAGAGAAAGAGAGAGAGAGAGAAAGAGAGAGAGAGAGAGAGAGAGAGAGAAAGAGGGGGAGACTCGAGGGAGCAGCGATCCCTGTGACACCACAATGTTTGCCACGCCTGGCGGGGGCCCAAAACTTGTTATTTCATTTGGATGTTCTGGATTTCTGGGGTGAGAATCCCAGAAACCATATTATTTCATTTGGATCGTAAGGATTTTTGGGATTTTCTGCCTTCAGCAAAATCAGCTCAGGAGCCCCTCAGGGGTCATAATCAAAACAAACCCATGAATTCACAGGTTTCGCGATGTCAGGGTGCCCCTAAACCCTACGATTTCATTAGTTGTTTTTTGTGTGTATGTGTGTGTGTGTGTGTGTGGATTTTTTTTTGGAGTCATCCAAATGACATCATAGGGTTTGGGGCACCCTGACATCGCGAAACCTGTGAATTCATTTGGATTTTTTCGGATTCTGACCCCTGAGGGGCTCCTGAGCTGATTTTGCTGGAGGGCAGAAGATCCCAAACACTTTAAAAATCACAATGAAATCATAGGGAATCTGGGAT
>CAUYUJ010019061.1:154155-188540 GCA_963575745.1 Prorocentrum cordatum
GGGCCTTGCATCCTTATCGCGCATCCTTACTCTGCGGGTTGGCTGTACCCCTCTACTTCCCCGCTCCCCCCTCCGCCACCCTGCCTTCGCGTCGTCGCTTCGCTCGCGCCACCCCGGGCCTCCCCTCCCCCTCCCTGCCGCGCCCTCTCCCGCCCTCTCCCGCCCCCGCCCCCTCCCCCCTCCCCGCCCCCCTCCAATATGCCCACGATTGCCTCCAACATTCCCCAAGAGGCCTCCAAGATGCCTCGAGAGAGTTTCAAGAACCCTCACGGGAGGCCGCGGCTCGAGTCATTGATTTCAGACAAGTTTTTTGGACTGATGTTAGCGATCTCGCCTTTTCGGGCTCCCTACTCTCCTGGCCCCCACGAGTGCCCCCCAGACTGCCCAAGACAAGCCAAGATGCCCCCAGGACGGCCCACCCCTCCCAACTCCTCGCTCGTCCGCCGCTCCCCCCCCCCCTTCTCGAGCTCTACTCCCCGCTCACAGTCCGCCACCCCCCGTCCCTTTCCGCCCCGCGCCCCCCCCCCCCCCCTCCCCCTCCCCTGGCCTGCTCCCCCTTCACCCTTCCCCCCCTTCCGCTCCTCCCCCGCCCGCCCGCCCCTCCCCTTCACCCCCTCCCCCCCTCCGCTCCTCCCCTTTCCGCCGTCCCCCCCCTCCCCCCTCTCGAGCCTCATTCCACAATTAAGCAATCTGAATCCTACTCTCCTCTCTCCCATGGTTGCGTCCGGCGAATGGCCGGCCCCCCTCCGCGCATGGTTCCGTGGAAGCGTGTTTTCGCTTGTTTTTGTTGATGTTTTTTTTCTTTTCTTTCCGAAATGCTGCTCTGGGTGAAGCGCTGGCTTCATTTTCGGGCTACCGCTCGTTCCGAATCGTGCTCCCGCTGCAGCGCTGGCCTCATGTCCGCGCTTCCGCGCTTGTTGTTGTTGTTGTTGTTGTTGTTGTTGTTGTTGTTGTTGTTGTTGTTGTTGTTGTTGTTGTCGTTGTCGTTGTCGTTGTCGTTGTCGTTGTCGTTGTCGTTGTCGTTGTCGTTGTTGTTGTTGTTGTTGTTGTTGTTGTTGTTGTTGTTGTTGTTGTTGTTGTTGTTGTTGTTGTTCAGAAATGCTGCTCTCGTTTTAGCGCGGGCCTCATTTTCGGGCTACCGCTCGTTCCGAATCGTGCTCCTGCTGCAGCGCTGGCCTCATTTCCGCGCTTCCGCTCGTTCCGAATCGTGCTCCCGCTGCAGCGCTGGCGTCATTATTTCCAGCGCCATGCGATATCGATCCTTCCCAAAAGGCCCCAAATCTAGGGAACTCCAAACCGAAAAAACCATCGGAAGTCATTCGGTGTCGATCCGTTGATTTTTTGCGCTGCAGAAGCCCCCCACTGTGAGGCGTCGCAACGCCATGCTATGTCAGGCTACGCGTCCTCATTTCCGCGCTTCCGCGTGTTCACTTTATTTTACTTGTTTTTCAAAATGCTGCTCTCGCTGAAGCGCTAGCCTCAATTTCGGGCTACCGCTCGTTCCGAATTGTGCTCCCGCTGCAGCGCTGGCGTCATTATTTCCAGCGCCATGCCGCGGCATGGTTTGCGGTCCTTCCAAATAGGCCCCCAAACCAATAAAACTGCTTCCCGGAGAAACCATCGGAAGTGAGTACACATTCGGTGCCGATTCTTTGATTTGTTGGGCCTCAGAAGCCCCCCTCATTTTGGGGCGTCGTCACGCCATGCTACGTCATGCTACGCGTCAATCTTCAACACTATGCTACGCCATGCAATGCTATGCCATGTTGCGACATCCGATTGTGCGAGTAGGGAGGAGATCTGCGCCATGGTAAGGCATGGGAGGGAGGGGCAGGCCGCCAGATATGACGCGAGCGCACCTCGCTTGCCTCTCCCCCATTCCCCTCCGCCCCGCCGTGCCTCGCGACCTCCTCCTCCTCCTCCTCCTCCTCCTCCTCCTCCTCCTCCTCCTCCCCTCTCCTCTCCTCGTCCTCCCCTCCTCCTCCTCCTCTCCTCCTCCTCTCCTCCTCTCCTCTCCTCTCCTCTCCTCTCCTCTCTCTCCCTCTCTCTCTCTCTCTCTCCTCTTCTCTCCTCTCTCCCCTCCTCTCTCCTCTCCTCTCCTCCTCCTCCTCCTCCTCCTCCTCCTCCTCCTCCCCTCTCCTCCTCCTCCTCCTCCTCCTCCTCCTCCTCCTCCTCCTCCTCCTCCTCGTCCCCCCGCCGAGCCTGGCTCTCTTTTATGTAACTATTTTTTTGTTTTGTTGGTCCCCGCCGGGCGGCGCCGAGGACGGCCGCGCGCGCCCCGGCCGCCCGAGGCGCGCGCGCACGCGGTCGTCCAAGAGGGGGGGTGCTGGCTAGCACACGAAGCAATAGTCAACGCACTCATCAGCATCATCACCATCATCATCAGCATCAGCGTCATCAGCACGACCATCATGACTATCATCATCATGGTCATGCTCATTATCATCATCAACCGTGTCATCACCAGCATGATAATCACCATCGCCGTCAGCATCATCACCATCATCATCATAATCATCAGCATCACGATTGTCATCATGGTCATGGTCACCATCAGCATCAGCGTCATCATCATCATGGTCATGATACGCATCATCGTCATCATCATAATCATCATCATCACCATCATCATACTCATCAGCATCACCATCATCATGATCATCAGCATCATCATCGTCACCATCGTCCTCGGCATCACCATCACCATCTTAATTATGGTCATCATGATCATCATGACCATCAACATCATCACCATCACCACAAGCATCAGCATCACCATCATCGTCATCAGCACCGTCATGATCATAGTATTCAGAACCATGATCATCACTACCCTCTTCATGGTCATCATCATCATTATCATCGTCATGATCATCATCATCATCGTCATCATGATCACCATCATCATCATCATCACCAGCATTAGCATCACCATCATCATCATCCTCCTCCTCATCATTACCCTCATCAGCATCATCTTGTTCATGATCAGCATCATCACCATGATCATCACCATTATCATCATCAACATGATCATGCTCATCATCATCGTTGTCATCATCATCACCATCATCATCATCATCATCAACATCACGATCTGCATGATCGTCATGCTGATAATCATCATCAGCACCACTTTCATCGGCATCATCAACACCAGCATAGTCATGATCATGATGATGATGATGATGATGATGATGATGATGATGATCATCATCATTAGCATAATTATAGTCATCATCATCGTCATCACACCATTATCATCACTATCATCATCATCACCATCATCATCTTTCAGCATCATCATCATCACCATCATGGGCACCATCATCATCATCACCACTACTTCCTACTGATCAGCATCATCATCATCATCATCATCATCATCATCATCACCACCGTCACCATTACGTCCTCCTCCTCCTCCTCCTCCTCATCATCATCATCATCAAAATACTCAGATATAGCACAGAACAGTAAAAAAGGGTGGTGATGGCCAGATGTGTCCGGATATCATGGCCAGGACCATAATATCTCCTCGGACTCCTTGGCCCCCTTTCCGCTTTCATGCGTCTCCTGGGCCCCTCTCTCCCCCCCCGTGGGCCGCGCACATGCCTTGGGCCATGAACTGCGAACCCCCTCTTGGACGCCCCCTTCTGGGACGCCCCCTACAGGACCAGGACGCGTCGCTCCAACGCGTTCCGGGGTGCTCCCCGGGCGCTCTGGGCAGCGCTCTCCGGAGGGGCCGCGGCGCCCGAGGCACCGCCCAGAGCCGCAGCAAGCAGAACACACACACACACACACATAACTTTTTTGTAGCTCGGGGCGCGCGGGCGCGCCCGCGCGTTTTTTCGTGGCATTGGCTGGGCCACGCAGAGCCTCGGCGGGCCAGTCGCTTCCGCTGGCGCTGGCCCCCCCCGCCCCTCCTCTCGCTTCAGTCGGAGGGGGGAGCGGTACCCACACCATACCGCTACCGGTCCCTCGTGTTCCCCTCTCCTGGGAGGCCCTCGTCGCCGCGGCTGGATTCGCCTCGAAAGCTTGATCAGAACGCACCCTGTGGATGGTTCTGAGAGTAGCGGCATCGCCGATTACACGTAAGAGTGGGCTTTCGCCAGAGTGACTTTTGGGTGCGGGCCCACCGGGGTCCCCCCGATCGCTGAGGGCGATGCGATAGCAGCGGCCTGCGCTCTTGGATTTGGCCGCCTCGTGCCCCCCTGGACCCGCCCACCACAGGCTGCTCTTGCCTAGGGTCACTCTTGCGAGAAGCCGCTGTCGGTACCAGTTCGTTTCCGCACTCTGGGGGGCGCAGGGCCAGGGGTTCGACACGATCGAAATGGGTACGGCAAGAATGGGTACAATGCCCAACAGCAGTTTCTGCTCATTTTGAACGGGACTCGCTGTCCACGCCGCCGCGGCCTGTGTCCATTCGAGACAGAAGGCCGCCTGCCCAACAGCGGCCGCTGCTGGCTTGGGACAACACTTGCTGTTGGGCATTGTACCCATGTCTTCCGTACCCTTTTCGGGCGTCCAAAAACATGGATCAAGGGGGCGTGGATTCACGATGGGTCCCGATTCCATGGGAAATCGCGGACTTCCGCCGCCGAACGAGGCGGCACCGGCCGCACTTTGGGGAGGGCACCTCCCCAGTTTTTTCCTTGGAGCGTTCTGGGGGCTCTGAGAACATGCCGTGGTAGGCCTGTAGGAATGCCAGGATGGTCAGTCCAAAGGGGTAGGTTCAGGGGGGGGGGGGGACGCATCGATCCGCACTCGCTCGTGGATTGCCGGTGGGGGGCCGGCAGCCCCGCCCAGCCCAGGCACGTGCGGGCTCGCGGGCCTGTCGCCGATGCGGCGGCGACGCGTCGCCGATGCCAGCGCAACGTTTCCCCCCCGAGCTGGTGCCCCCCTGGCGGTGCCCCTCGGCAGACGCCGATGCTGGGCGCAGTACGGGCCTGGCCAGGATGGGTGGGGTGGCCATGAGGCGGGCGAGGAGAAGGGCGAGGAGAAGAAGGATGACGAGGAGGAGGAGGACGAGGAGGACGAGGACGAGGAGGAGGAGGAGGAGGAGGAGGAGGAGGAGAGGAGGAGACGAGGAGGAGGAGGAGAGGAGGAGGAGGAGGAGGAGTACGATGACGAGGAGGAACGAGCGAGCGAGCGGCAGCCGAGAGGCAGCAGGGTCGTTCCGCCCGACGGGCGGAGGCGAGGAGTAGAAGGGGAGGAGGAGGAGGAGGAGGAGGAGGAGGAGGAGGAGGAGGAGGAGGAGGAGGAGGAGGAGGAGGAGGAGGAGGAGGAGAAGGTGGAGGTGGAGGAGGAGAGGAGGAGGAGGAGGAGGAGGAGGAGGAGGAGATGGGCGAGGGGAAGGCGGGCGAGGAGGAGGAGGAGGAGGAGGAGGAGGAGAAGGAGGAGGGCGAGGAGGACGAGGACGAGGAGGGTCGGGTGAGAGGGTGAAGGAGATGGGCGAGGAGAAGGAGCAGGAGGAGGAGGAGGATAATGATGATGATGATGATGATGATGATGATGATGATGATGATGATGATGATGATGATGATGATGGTGATGATGATGCTGATGATGCTGCTGCTGATGATGATGATCATGATGATGATACTGATAATGATGATGCTGATGGCGATGATGATGGTGACGATGATGATGATGATGATGATGATGATGATGATGATGCTGATGATGCTGCTGCTGATGATGATGATCATGATGATGATACTGATAATGATGATGCTGATGGCGATGATGATGGTGATGCTGTTGATGGTGCTGATGATGCTGATGATGACGATGACGATGCTGATGATGCTGATGGTGACGTTGCTGATGCTGATGCTAATGCTGCTGCTGATGATGATGGTGACGATCATGATAGTGATGTTTATGACTGACGCTGATGATGATGGTGATGCTGATGCTCATGATGATGCTGCTGATTATGAGTATGGTGATGAAAATGACGACGACAATGATGATGGTTATGGTGATGATAATGATGATGGTGATGCTGATGATGCTGAACATGGTTATGACGATGATGCTGATGCTGATGCTGCTGATGATGCTGATGTTGTTGATGATGAGACTGATGATGATGATGATGATGATGATGATGATGATGATGATGGTGATGATGATGATGATGATGATGATGCTGATTATGCTGATGATGATGATTCTGATGATGATGATGATGATGATGATGATGATGATGATGATGGTGATGATGATGATGATGATGATGAGGATGATGATGACGATGATGATGATTATGATGATGACGATGATGATGATGATGATGATGATGATGATGATGATGATGATGATGATGATGATGATGCTGATGCTGATGCTGATGCTGATGATGATGATGATGATGATGATGATGATGATGATGATGATGATGATGATGATGATGATGACGATGGTGATGCTGATGGCAATGGTGCTGGTGATGGTGCTGGTGATGGTGGTGATGACGATGATGCTGAGGAGGAGGAGGAGGAGGAGGAGGGAGGGAGGAGGAGGAGGAGGAGGAGGAGGAGGAGGGGAAGGAGGCGGGAAGGAGGAGGAGGAGGAGGAGGGAGGAGGAGGAGGAGGAGGAGGAGGAGGAGGAGGAGGAGGAGGAGGAGGAGGGGAAGGAGGCGGGCGGGCGGGGCGTCCGCGCCCGGCCGACGTCGCCCGGCCCTCTCGGGCGAGGCCTCCCCGAGGCGGGGCCCCTTAGGAGCGGGCCGCGCGCGGGCGCCGACCTCCGACCGACGGGCGGCGGGCCCCCAGACAGCGGCGCTCCGCCGCGGGCTTCGCGCGCGCGAGAAGCACGGGCGCGCGCGCGCCGCCTCCTCCTCCTCCTCCTCCTCGTCCTCCTCCTCCTCTTCCTCCTCCTCCTCCTCCTCGTCCTCGTCCTCGTCCTCCTCCTCCTCCTCCTCATCCTCCTCGTCGTCGTCGTCGTCCTCCTGCCCCTCCTCCTTCTCCTCCCGTCTTCTTCCTTCTCTTTCTCTTCCTCTTATTCTTCCTTGTTGTTCCTTTTCTTCTTCTCCTTCTTCCTTTCTTCGTCTTCTGCTTCTCATTCCTCTCCTTCTTCCCTTTCTTCTGATCGCTGTTCGTCCTCCTCTTCCTCCTCTTCCTCCGCTCTCTTTGTTTTCTCCTCCTCCTCCTCCTCCCCCTCCTCTTTCCTCCGGCGCCCTGGGCGTCGACACCGCGAGCCTGAGTGGCTCGGCCAGCGGCGCGCTTAGGGCGCAGGCGTAAAGGGACACGCGCTGGTCTACCCGACCGACGCAGCACAACTCGCACGTGCGACGGATCATCTGCGACGCGTTGGGCATATGAACGAGGGATCGTCTGGCAACTTCGTCTCAGCGGTGCATTCGGCCCTACGGCAAACCTTCTTCGCGGGTGCGCCCGCGCAAGAGCAGGCTCAGAGCGCCTAGGCTCATCAGCGCTGGAGGCGTCGTCGAGCCCACCTGCACCAGCGCCGCCAGCGCAGGAGGCATTCCTAGCAGCTGCCGTCGATTCAGGTACCGACACCGCCGACGCCATCGGCCCAGTCGGCAAAGGAGAGTTAGCCGCCGACGACCCCGAGCTACGCGATGTTCCCGTGGAGCAGCGTTGCGCGCACCTGTTCTGGGCCCACGAGCGCGCCGAAGCTCGAAGGCGACGCTTCAGCAACCAGAAGCCCGCGCGCCGCGTCTGGGGGGTCCTCGAGGGGAAGGGCAAGGGCCGCGGCGAGGGCCACTGGGCCTTCTTGGCCGACTTGTCCAAACATGACCTCCGAGGGACATTCGCAGGCTTCGGGGAAAACAAAGGTAAGGGGAATGGGAGATTCAGGGCCAGTTGCATGGGTTCGGGCCGTCAAGGCAAGTCTGCCGGCCCCAGCGGGGGGCGGCTCAAATTCCACGGGTGCGATTCAGTGGAACTCCTGGTGCACGACCCGCCCCTGGCGCCTCGACCAAGGGCGCGCTCTCTTCCTCGACGCCTGCGCCCCATCGCCACGAACGTCCGCGCCACTGTCAGACCACGGGCAGCAAGGGCGCCGAGCCTGGCTGACCAGCAGCCACGATGAACGCACGTGTGGCTTGGATGACCAGGGACTCCGCCAGCCATGGCAGACTCAATCTGCGGGCCCGGGCGCGAGTGACTCCGCGCAGAACGCCGATCCCTGGAGCGGCGGGCGGTCCGCGCAAGTGCCGGCGGCGCCGCGGCCAGCTGCGTTAGCGGTAGCAGCTGCTGCGCCAAGTTCGTCGCCCGACGGTTCGCGGCAGCGGATCGGCCACAGATAGTGGCCGCGTTGGGCAGGCGCGGCATCTTCATCGTCTTCGCCCACCCCCCACGACGTCGAGCTACGACGACTGCGACAGGAGACGGGCGATCTCACGGACCGCGCGCAAGCCTTTGCTCAGCCGCTGGGGCCCGCAACTACGTTGCAGACCCACGCGGCAGCAGCGGGCCAGCCATCGCCGGCCTCGCCAACGGCGCCGACAGCTCCAGCAGCGCCATCTGCACCACCAGTGGGCACGAGTTGGCGGTGCATTCCGCCTGGGACAGGACCAGGGGCGCGACTGGCAGGGCGGCTTTCGCGTGTGGGCCAGAGTTCCCGCGCCGCGCGCTGCCGACGTGCAGCTGCCGCGCTGGGCCGACATGCCGTCGGCGGCCTCGCTCGGCGTCGGCGCGCCTTGCGGATCGAGCTCCACTTGGCCGCCGCAATCGGCGCCGCCGCCCGCGCGCCGCCGCCGGTGCTGGACGCCCCCTTTGGATTGGCCCTGGCCCTATTCAACGCAGACAGGCCAGTGGGCGTGAGCCAATCATCGGGGGGAGTGGCCATGTGGTTAGCTGGCCGCGAGACATGGATGTCCGGCGGCAAGCTGTCTGGACGCAGCGCGCATGTTATTTTCTCTCGATTGCGCCCGACGACGACGCCTCAATGGGCTCCACAACGCACAGCTGGCACTGGAGCTCTAACGACAGCAGGCAGACCGGCAGCCCCAGGCCGTGCGGAGTTGGGCAGAGACGCCGGCTAACCCTCCTCCAGTGCTGGCTGCTGCGCCAGCTATGCCTCCCGCAGTTGTTGCTTCCAACGGCGACGATAGGGGGCTCCCCATCTCTCTCGAGGCCTTCGTCCGCGGCGGAAGGGTTGTATGACTGAAGTGCCGACGCATCTTGCGCCGCGCATGCCTCTGCAACTTATTCGGGGGGGCGACGCTAGCTTGGCCCGCTGCCTGGCGCGCCGTGGGCCAGCCGACGTCATCGCCGACTTCCGCTTCGCTGGGATAGATCGCGCGCGCGCAGGTCCGACGCCCGCAGTGCCAAGCCGCGACGCCCTCGCTGGATATGAGCCGCGGGAGACGCCGCCGGGCCTGCATCGCACTGCGGTTCCTTGGTGGCCGACTTCGCTAGGTGCAGGCTCGAGCTGCCGGGGCTATTCGCCGTGCTGCTTGGCGGGCGCGTCGCTTTCGGGCGGCCCGTCGGGCGTCCTCGTCGACGCCGGCGCCTGGGCCAACATCTGGGGCGCGCGATTCGCCCGGAACTTGGCCTGGCGATCCATCATGCAGCCTCAGCCAGTCGGCCAGGGCTTCTCGCCGCAATGTTGAGGGGTCCCTGGGGGGCGCAGGCGGACCAAAGTGGCGTGGGCGTGGGGGTCCGTCGGGTGCGGGGTAACTATGTTGTCGTATATCCAAGGGGCAGTGGTGCAGGTCTGGGGCTACCTGTCTTCGTTCTCTTGGCGCGCGACGCATCGCCATGCCCGCCGGCCCCCCTCTGACTGGCAGGGCGAGATCCCGAGGCGCACTCCACTGGGCGGTCGCGAAGTCGGCGGCGCCCAGTGCAGTGACGACGCGACGCGCGAGGGGCACGTCCGCAATTATGTTGCGGAGTGTCCCGGGCGCGGCGAACGCGGCGACGCGACGCGCGAGCGCGCTCGCAGGTATGTCGGGATGTCCCGAGTGCTGTAGCAGCAGCCACGGCGCGACAGAAGATGCACCCGCTGCGCTGACGAGGGGGGGCGCGCTCGTGGCAGGGGCCCGCGACGGCTCCAAGGCTCTGGGTCAGGGCGATGCCGTTGGTGGGCCCCCGGCATCCAGCGCCTCCTTGATGTGCGGAGGGGCCTCCACTCTGGATGGAAGGCCATCGCAGCGGGCATGTTTGCAGGGGCGCAGGCGGCGGCGACGGCGGCGCGCGCCGCCTCCGCGCCTGGGGGCCCGAGTAGCAATCTCGGGTTCCCTTCCGTTGGGCGCGGGAGGTGATGATTTGGTCAGTGGCGAACTCGGACTTCAACGAGTTTCGCGAAGGCGGCCAGCGTCTCATCTCGCGTCGCTGGCATGGCCCGAGAATGCGCGGGCGAGTGGCCGCCGGCTGTCTTCGCGCCGGGGGGCGCCATTAACGGCGAACAAGTGCCATCGATTACCTTCCTGTTGCGCAGTCTGGCCGGACGCTGCCGCCCGTCAGCTGTTCACCGAACTTGGCCGGCCTGGGAAATGATTAAAAAGAGGAGGGGGTGACGGCGTAGCAGGGGTCATGGAGGATTTACGAACAGGAGTAGGAGTAGAAGCAGGAGGAGGTATGAAGACACATACACATGGACAGCATTTTAATATTTAGATTTGTGCATGCGTAATCACTTGAGTAAACCTGTGCGATAAATATGTATGTGCATATATATTTATACACATATAAAAATGTATATATGTATGTGTATATATATATGTAGAGAGAGAGAGAGAGAGAGAGAGAGAGAGAGAGAGAGAGAGAGAGAGAGAGAGGGAGAGCGATCGAGCGAGCGAACGAGTGAATGATCGAACGATGGGGGGACACAACAGAAACCGAGAGGGAGAGAGAGAAAGAGAGAGAGAGAGAGAGAGAGAGAGAGAGAGTGATATATATATATATATAGAGAGAGAGAGAGAGAGAGAGAGAGAGAGAGGAGAGAGAGAGAGAGAGAGAGAGAGAGAGAAAGAGAGAAGAGAGAAAGAGAGAGGAGAGAGAGAGAGAGAGAGAGAGAGAGAGAGAGAGAGAGAGAGAGAGAGAGAGAGAGAGAGAGAGAGAGAGAGAGAGAGAGAGAGAGAGAGAGAGAGAGAGAGAGAGAGGGAGAGAGGGCGCAAAAACGCGCGACAATGGAAGAATGAGAGGAAGGGGGTAGAGCGCGCCTCGGCAGTCTCGGCGTTGATGTTCTCCCATCGACTGCCGCTGGGGCGCGTATACAGACCCCGCGCACGTTGCGACGCCCTCCGCAACCGCGCCGGGCAAGCTGGTCTACTCATGATCGGTGCCTGGACCAACCTCTGGGGCATGCGATTCGCCCAGATATTGGCCTGGCGCGCCATGCAGCGAAGCTCCATCCCTGGGAGGAGAGGCTGTCCGCTCCACTACGCGTGGCAAGACTGGGCAACGGGTCACAAGTGGCGAACTGGAGAATCAAATGCCCCATCGCCACAAAGTCAAGCGACGCCGTGACCACTCGGGGCAGCGTGCGCGCTCCGGCCGTGAGGGCGCAGGCGATGCTCTGCTTGCGCTGTTAGGTCCGCAATCCACGCAGTCCAACAATGGGTTGGTGGAGACAGGCCTGAATCGCAGGCGCCTCGCCATCTCCAGACCCGGGGCCCAGGCGCGTTGCGCCGCGACCTGGAGTTCGCTTCAAGTGGGCGCCTGTGCATCCCAGTCGGCGACTTCGGCTTGCTCCGGCCGCGCCCGAGGGCCTGCCGCAAATGTAGCTCGCGCTTGCGGCAGGCAACGGCAGCCTGGCCCCCGACGACGCGGGCGGGCAAGAACCCAACGAGCTGAAGCTCCAATTTCTAAGTCCGAATGCGCGAGCCCATGCGCGAAGCACCACTGGCTCCACCAGCTACGACCTGCACGCCAGCTTCGACGGCAGTACTCCGACCTGTGGTCGAGGGAACCCATCGGCATAGCAGCGCTAGAACCACCGGGCACATGCATGCGTAAAGCCCCACGCTCAAGTCTCTCGCTCAAAGGCGTCGACGTCTCCAGCGGCGTGGTGGACCCTGACTACCGCGGGGAGATCAAGGTCATCGTGCACAGCGCCGCCCCGCGGACCCTCGCTGTCGAGCAGGGCCGCCGCGTCGCCCAGCTCATCCTGGAACGATTCAACGGCGACGCCGAGATCGTGATCGTCTCCAGCCTACCTACATCGTGTAGGGGGGCAGGCGGTTTCGGACACACTGGCATGACCTACTTCAGCCACGACGCCATCCCGAGCGATGTGGCCGTCCCACCTTCCGAAGGTCAGAAGGGGCAACTATGTTGCCGACTGTCTTGAGGGGCCGACCCACCAGGGAATTGCTCGGCCAGCCCAGAAGGCTGGCCCTGCCGACCTTCCCCAGCAGAGGAGAGCAGCAGGCGTAGGACGTCCGGCCCCGGGTGCGCCCCTGGCAGTGCCGCCGTGCGCACAGGGATCCGCATAGGAAGCCGAAGTCGGATCTGCATAGGCATCCGCGCAGAAATCCGCACAGGGATCCGCATATGGATCCGCATCGGGATTTGCAGGGATATTTATAGAGGTCCACGTAGGGATCTGCATTGGGATCCGCACCAGGATCTGCGTAGGGGCCCACGACGACGACCGACAACGAAGAGCGACGACGACGAAGATGACGGCGACGACGACGACGAGCGACGACGACGGCGACGACGACAAAGACGACGACGACGACGACAACGAGGATGGAGGAGGGATGTATGGAGCATACACCTTATACGCCATTTAGAGTAAAAGCGCCTTCGCATGCATGTGCTCGCCACAACTTCTTGTCGCTCTTCGTTGTCGGTCGTCGTCGTCGTCGTTTTCGTCGTCACTCGTCGTCGTCATCGTCGCTCGTCGTCGCTCGTCGTCGTCGTCGTCGATCTTTGTCGTCGCTCGTCGTTGTCGTCGTCGATCTTCGTTGTCGGTCGTCGTCGTCGTCGTTGTTGTCGTTGTCGTCGTCGTCGTCGTCGTCTCCATTGTCGTCGGTGTCGTCGTCATCGTCGTCGTTGTCGTGGTCGCTCTTCGTCGTCGTCGCCGTCACTCGTCGTTGTCATCGTCGTTATCGTCGTCGTCTTCGTCGTCGTCGTCGTCGCTCGTCGTCGTCGTCGTCGATCTTCGTTGTCGGTTGTCGTCGTCGTCGTCGTGGTCGTCGCTTTTCGTCGTCGCTCGTCGTCGTTGTCGTCGTCATCAGTTTCGTCGTCGTCGTCATCGTTGTCATCGGTCGTCGTAGCTCGCAATCGCGAGTAGTTGTCAAACGCATTCGAATACTTTGGAGGGCCTTTGGAGGCAAACGGATGACCCCTGGACGGCCTTTAGAGGTTTTCACAGGCATCATGAGGGTTCTGGGGTATTCGGAAAACCTTTGGAGACTTCAGGAGGCGTCGCTCGACGTCGTCGCCGTCGTCGCCGTCGTCGACGTCGTCGTCGGTCGTCGTCGTTGTCGTCGTGGTCGCTTGTCGTCGTCGTCGTCGTCGTCGGTGTCGTTGTCTTTATCGTCGTTGTCGTCGTCGCTCGTCGTCGTCGTTGTCGTCGTCGCTCTCGTCGTTATCGTCATCGTCTTCGTCGTCGTCGTCGGCGTCGTCGTCGTCGTCGTTGTCAATCGTCGTCGTCGTCGTCGTCGTCGTAGTGGTCGCTCGTCGTTGTCGTCGTCGTCGTGGTCGCGCGTCGTCGTCGTCGTCGTCGTCGTCGTCGTCGTCGTTATTGTCGTCGTCGTCGTCGCATTCGTCTCTCGTCGTCGTCGTCGTCGTCGTTGTCGTTTCGGCGTTGTCGTCGTCGTCGTAGCGGTCGCTCGTCGTCGTCGTCGTCGTGGTCGCTCATCGTCGTCGTTGTCGTCGTTGTCGTCGTGGTGGTCGTCGTCGTCGTCGTTCGTCGTCGTCGTGCGCGCAGACGTTGTGGTGGCGCCAGAGCTGCACGGTGGGGGGGGGGCGTTGCGTTATAGCCCCCGTGCCCCGCCCCCCCCCCAAAAAAAACATCCATGATCGCCGAAGATAAAGAAACGCGCCCCAGGCACTTCGCGATCATGGCTACGACGTCATCCGCAACACCGGCTATGGTAGTTCAGTTCGGTCGATATCGGATCCCATGTTTTCCATTGCTAGCTACAGCATGTTGTGGATCACGTGCGACACGCACAAGGGTGGTATACACCACATCTTCGATCCACTGCCCAGCTGGTGTGCCCGCTTCAAGGACGGAGGCACCAAGGTCGTGATTTTCGGCGCCCACGGTCCACAGTGGAATCGTCCCGCCGTGAAGCAGATGACTAATGCGCGCGGGCTCCACTCCAGCGAGTACAGGGCATGCCATCAGCCTCCAGCACAACAAGCGGCAGCGCACAGCAACATCTTCTTCACGATGCTCACAGGAGCCCCTGCGCCCAATCAACTGTGCAAGTGCGGCGTCAAGCTGGAGGAACACGTCGACGCGTGGACCGCTGGGCACCGGCGCCTGTTCCTAGCGTTGGGGCGCCTCGAGGTGTCATGTCTTGTGCCCTATTTCGATTGAGCTTCAACGACCAGCGGCGTGCCGAGGAAAACGCGTCTTCGACGAGGCACAGCAGCACTGTCAACACCAGACTCGAACACTACTTCCTCTCCTATGGCGACTGGCAAGCGTGACTCCACGTAGCGCACTCAGGACTCCAAGACAGCACGCTCAGTCAGCTCACGACGCAGCCGAGTGAGGGAGCTATGAAATTCGGAGGTATGTGTTATTAAATTGGAATCGAGGAGGCCAGAGTTCGCTCTACTGACTAAGTAGTGGCAGTGAAGTTTCTGGCAGTCTCGGTGGACATCCTTCTACCGCTGGGGATCGACAGGCACGGGAAGCTGAGGGCAACTACGTTGCCAGCGCCGACCCCGATGCCGACGGGAAGGTGTTTGGCGACTATGTTCCCAGCGCCTACCCCGCAGCCGAGCGCATGTGTCAGAAGAGGATAAGATGAGGGAGGGCACCGTACATGTAACGCGTAAGCAGGTCATAAGGGGCCAGTACGACGATTGTGGTTCAGACCTCGCAGGTCTGCTTCCCTATTTTCTAGGCGTCCCATCCATTGGATAGTCGGGTCGCGCCGACAAGTGCGACGAGGACGAACCCCCCGGCAACCTCGCCACAGGTCTGCCCAAATTGTTGTTCGCAGGATCGTCGGCCCCGACATCGGGCCACCGACTGACGAGTGTTCAATCAACGCAACGCGCCGAGTTCGACGCCAGTCACCGCCTCCTCACCTACCTTACCACATTCGACCACGGCGTCGACATCATCGACATTTTGTGGCGGGGAGGTTCGGACAGACCAATTTGATGTCCGACGCCGCGTCAGAGCGGGTGAGTATTTCGACTTGTTTACTGGCCGCGACCCCGACGACGAAGGCCAACGACGTGCAGTGGAGAGGTGTATGCGACAGCGCCGACCTCCAGTGGCCATCGCGGCCCCCGCGTGCCGGCCATGCGGTCGTTGGGCGACTTGCAACTACAAGCTCAACTGCGACGCGTGGCTGCGGCCCTACCAGGATGCAGCCCCACGTGGGCGGTTCTGGAGCCGCGTGGCACGATTGCAGATGGAGTTGGGCAACCAGTCGTCAACGAACAGCCCGACCTGTCTTGGCTGTGCCACGAACCGCCGCGGCCAAACGCACTTGCAACACCTCGCGTGGACAAGGTCGTCTTCGACCAGTGCATGCTTGGGCTCCGTGGTCAGCGTGGTGGCATCTTGAGGGGGGCCGCGGTTTCCCCGCCAGCCCCCCGGAGATCGGCGGGATGTTCGGCAGTTTCAAGTGCCCGAACAAGCGCCAGCGCGCCCGCGCCGAGGGCCGCGACAGCTTCGTCGCGCAAATCTGGCTCTCAAAACTGGCCGAAGGACTGGCGCGATCTATCGCGGGCTTGCGTCGCCGCCGCTGACGAACTACCTTCGCGAACGCGCGCGATGTCGCCGAGGCGGCATCTGCAACAGGGGCGCCATGGTCCGCAGCGGGTCAGATCCGGCGCGAGATGGCCGCCGAGCGCGCGCGCGCCAGGAATCCAGCCGCGCGCCGATGCGCCGGTGCCCTCGCGGTGCTCCCATCCACCCGGAGTGCCCAGGCTGCCGCGAGGAGAAAGAACGCGATCAGCCTTCGCGCGCGCGCGCGAGTATCGCAAATGCGGGTTCGCGGGCCCTCGCGTAAGGATGCGTCCGAGCGCCGGCCAACGTCCGCGAGCGCCGGCGCGACCTGGTGTGCCGCGTCGTTCCGGCTACCGGCAGGTTCAACTGCCTGGAGGAGGCGACCCAGGAGCAGCTGGCGAAGCCGCCCCGCCGCCGCCGCCCTCGGGCACGCCAGGAGCCAGCTCGTCCTCCAGCTCCGGGGCTCAGAAGAGCGGTTCCGGCGACGGCGGCGCTGGGCCGCAGAGTTCTGGTTCGGGCGACTGCGTCGCCAGCTTCGGAGTGCGAGCTGGCCCAGCGGCGGGGGCGTTGCCGAGACGAGCAGCGCGACGGGCCGCCCGCGCATCGGTTGGCGATCCGACTCCCTCCGACTGGGCCCGCTTCGACATCGCCGCGCCGCTGCGAGCGCCGCGCGGGGGCCCGCGTGAGACGCGCGCGCGAGAGCCGCGCAAACTGCGCCTCCAGTGGTGGCGCGCCGTTGGAGGACATGGCACAAGCGCGACGCGCGGCCAACATTCCCCAGTGCATATTCGGCCTCATACACACGGTGGCCAACGCCTGTAGGGAACGCCACAAGTGGTTACCACCAGCGACCAGCGCACCGAACGATCCCTGCATTCCGATTCTCAACGCGGTTCAACCAGCACGTCGAGTGCGACATCTTCTGCCGCGGGGATCGCCTCGTCACGGGCCTGATCTGCTGTGCCTCGTTGGCGCGCCGAACCGGGGATCGACCCCCAGCGCGATCTCGACGCTGCTTGCGGCAGTCGGCCGATCGTGGATCCACGCGTTCGCGGCGATTGAGAAGTCTATCGTGGACGGAGAGGGCGGCGTGACCTCTACCTACTTTGTGGAACAGGTGAAGGCGACGGGGCCCAGGTAGGCATCCGTGCGCCGCGACGACGAGCTCGTTTCATCGAGCAACGCGGGGCTACGATGGGCTGCAATGCGACGTGCATTTCGCGCCGCAAAGAAGCAGCTATATTAAAAGGTATTGTCGCCCACTTCGGCTCCGTGCTTGCTCGCGCCATATTTGCAGGCGACGGCCTCGCCCGCGTTGGCGGCGTCGCGCCGTGCGACGTCGTCTCTTGGGGGCAGCCCGCTATGATGCCGCCGCGAGAAGCAGGCGAATCGGGCAAGGTATCTGGCAACAGCGTCGCCGGTGCCGATTCCCCCGCTGGCGGGGTAGTGCAGCCGGGCCGATTGCAGTTGCGAGTCAGAGAGATTGGGCTGCAACGCGTGATAGAAGCTATACGTCCATCTCCCGCGTCAGCCACGCCCTCTGGACACGTGCCGCCGCGTCCGGAGAGGGCAGCTTCAACGTTGGCGACTAGGTGGGGACCCATTGGCCTCCGAGCACAAAGGACGCATCAGGCTGGGCGGGCCCTGGGACTGTCGTGCTTGTCGATCCGACTCGAGGCCGGGTGGCTGCCGGGCCGGCGCGATTTGCGGATTGCATGGCGCCCGGCCCATCATCGGCACCGTTTTCGACGACGTGGGGGCTGCTGGCTTGGCGAGTGCCTGCCTGTCCTGGGACCGAGTGGGGGGCATCATTGAGCACGTCGCGCGAAGGGCGTCACGGGAGTGCAGATGACCCCCTGGGCCCAGCAACGCCCAGACATCATCGAGGCTCTACGCCGCGCATCCCGCAGACCTTCGTGTCGCGCGTCTACTGCGCGGCCAGAAATCTGTGGGGGACTGGCCGGGCTGCGCCCGCAGCCTAGCCATGTGGTGGTTCTCATCAGAGTGTAAGTGACATGCGGCAGATTCACATGTGCGGCTTCAAATTCGACGCCCGCGCGCTCATCGACGAGCAGTGGACGGGCGCTTGCGCCATTCAGATTATCTTGGGTGACGAGACGTTTATGGCAGCAGATGCAGGGCAGGGATCCAGATGGAGTGTTCGGTGATTGCGTTATCGCTCCCGAGAACGCTGTCAGCACCACATAGACAGGATCTCCATGGCACTCGCGACCAAACCTGAGGAGACTGGTAGCGACCTCCGGCCGCATCCATCAGGTGATGCTGGCGGCGTGGCGTGCCCTGGAAGGCGCAGACCAGGCCCGGGAGTTGGAGGCTCTGGAGTGCGACGACAGCCAACAGATGATCTACGTTGCCGCCGAGCACGCCGCGGCCGGCCTTGGCCGCCGGCCACGCGAGTGGCCCCGTCGCCTCGAGACGCAGCGCCAGCGCCAGGGCATCCGCGCGCAGCGCCACTGCTGCTGGCTCGGCGCCGCCCCGGATGACCGCGCCACGCTGGAGGAGGAGGACGAACGAGGGAGACGCATGGCGTTGCACCTCGACCCAGGGGCGCGCGAAGCATTCCTGATCTTCAGCAATGAAGCTCCCAGCAACTGCGTTACTGGCGATTCCGGAGCAGCCGCGCTCAACGTGTGCCCCGCTGTCGTGACCGCTGTCATCGGGGAGGAGGTGTCCAGGCTGTCCAAGGTGGTGTTAGCAGCCGTCCTCGAGGAGCTCACCATATGGTTCAGGTGCAAGTTCGCGTGCAAGTGGGCGCCCGAAGCGTCCAGGATTCCAGGCGCGTTTACAATTGAAAGAACTGGCAGGGTCCCGGCGGCAACCGCGTGGATCACCCGGCGCCGCGCGACGCCCAGAGGTTTCCGCGACGTGGGCGCCGGCGCCCTGGGTTCGTGGGGACAGCCAAACGCGCATCGCAGCGCGCGCTGTCCTCGGAGGCGACGCGCCGCTGGGACTCGGTCTGCGCCGCCGTGGACGTCGAGAAGGAATTCCCGCGGGGCGCGACGCGTGCCGAGATGCAGGCGCAGGGAGATGCACCGTTCGAGGAGAACTCGCCCTGCTGCCCGGCAGCGCAGCTATTCTCAGGCAGTTGCCCTCTACGGGTCCTCCGACGGGAGGGCCGAGCGCCTGCTCCGCGTCGTGCCGGGGGCGGGCTGCAAGGGCGCGCCTCGAGCTTTTTCCGCGAAACTCGCCCGAGCCACGCGCCCGCCGGAGTGCGGCGCCAAACTTGCCAAGTGGGGCCCGGAGTTCGAGGTCGAGTATGTGGCGTCCAGCACTTGTCTTGCAGGCGATGCAACTATTTCGCTCGCGTCGCCCAAGCGCGTCGATGGCCCGAATATCGCCGGACAGAGGGGGCGCGTCGACAAGCTCGTTGGCCACGTCGAGAGCGCCATCGGCGAGACGAAGGGGCACTGCGACGACTTCGCCAACTGCGGCGCCCACCACCGCAGCGCCGACCGCGCTGTGGCGCTCGACCAGGACGCGGGCGTGGACTTTCCGATGCCAATCAGACGCGTCGACCAGGTCAAATTGGAGGCCGACGGGCCCGCGGGAGGTCGACTATCCGACTTCTTCGTCTCTTTGCTGGGAGCAGCTGCTTGCGCCCTGCTCGCCCAGCGCCGCGTCGCAGCGCGTGGCGTTGCAACGGGCCATGGACGAGCTGCCTATGCGACGCGTTGCGCAGCTCATTTCTGTGGCCCTCGCCACGCAGAAGATCAAGGCGCGCGCCCTCTTCCCTGCCAGGGGATGCGCTGGCCAGATCTGCGCGCTCAGCGACGGGCCCGTTCGACGGGGGGGATGCGAGGCGCCGTCTGCATGCGCCTCGGCAAGTGCCGCAGCGCCGGCAAGGAAGCCCGCCACTTGCTCGACGCCCCGGGCCGCTCGCACAAACTTGCGTGTAGGTCTCTGTTCGGCCCCGAACTGCTCGCAGCATGTGGCGCAGCTGATGGGGTGCAGGCCTACCTGCTCGCGCATGTTTTTGGCGTGCAGAACGTTGGTCATTTCACTGTGCTCCTCCAGTTATCTGGTCTTCCCCTTCCTCTTGTAACTGTTTATGAAACAGCTCGTCAGTAGAAGGCCCCTGTTCAGATTTGCTTCCTATCGCGGGCTGCGTTTCCTCCCTTTCCTCCTCCTCTTCCTCCTTGTCCTCCTCCTCCTCCTCCTCCTCTTCCTCTTCCTTCTCATCTTCCTGTGTGCGCTATTGGCTATTCTGTCTGTCATGCGCAGCCCTCATCCCCCTTCTCCTTCTCCTCCTTTTTTCTCCTCTTTCTCCTGTTCTTCTTCTTCTTCTTCTTCTTCTTCTTATTCCTCCTCCTCTTCCTCCTCTTCCTCCTCGTCCTCCTCCTCCTCCTCCCCCCCCCGCCCTCCGAGGTCCATTTCGACCTGTTCGAATCGATTCGACGCGGCGCTTCCAGCTGGCCCGCTGCGATTCGATTTTGGTGCTCGTCTTCTTGTCGCTTTGTTCCGTTGTGCTCTTGGCCCGGCTTCGGTTCCGATTCGACCCGGTCCGTCCGATTCGGTCGCCCCACCCCCTCGGGTTCCTTGCCCTGTTCTGCTGTAGTAGTTGTTCCGTCGGAGTGCTGGCAGTGTTCCCCTGGCCGGTGCTCCTTTCTTTCCCCCTGGCCCGCTCTTCCCCGCCCGTCTGCCTCGCCGCGTCGTCGCCTCAGCCACTCACATGTTGAGCTGTCTGGCTGCGAGGGTTTCAGCCCCAACCGTTCGTGGAGGCAAAGCATGTTCATCACCGCCATCACCATCATCCTCGTCCCCAGGATTGTCATCATCATCATCATCATCATCATCATCATCATTATTATCATCATCAGTATTGTCATCAATCCTTTTATCATCATCAGCATCATCATCATTCAACAGCATCATTACCATCATCATCAGCATCAGCATCAGCATCAGCATCAGCATCAGCATCAGCATCAGCACCATCATCATCATCATCATCATCATCATCATCATCATCATCAGCATCATCATCATCATCATCATCATCATGATCATGATCATCATCATCATCATCATCATCATCATCATCATCATCATCATCATCATCATCATCATTCGCCGTCTCCTCGCAGGGTCCTCCTGCGACGCCTTTTCGCGTTCTCGGGATGGAAGTGTTTTAGACGTGTTTGCGTCGTGACAGCATACACGGCGGGAGGTGTTTGGCCGCTTTCGGCCTCCAGGGGCACTCGCCTGGCATCGGGGCCGTTAAAAACAGTTCGGGGTGTCGGATGAAAGGGCCTGAATTTCCAGGACCACATATAAAGTACATCAGAGCGTCGCATGTCTGGAACGTGGTCCTGGAGGAAAATTTGTCGGTGAGTCAGTTTGCGTTTTTCCCAACCATCCGGTGGTGTTGGGCCCTCGTTTTGAAGAGACAGCGCCCCGCGTCTCCTCCTTTCCTCAGCGCCGCGCCCTCACACGGCTCGTGGCCCCACAAAAAGCTCCACCGAAGGCCCCATTGGCCGGGTCTGCATGCGGGGGCTGCCACCCGTTTTGGCACACCCCTCACACGGTTCGTGGCCCTGTAGGGAGCTCCACCGAAGGCCCCAGTTGCAGGGTCCACATGGCGGCGCCGCCTCATTTTGGCGCACCCCTAACACGGTTCGTGGCCTCATAGGGAGCTCCACCGAAGGCCTCAGTGGCAGGGTCCACATGGCGGCGCCGCCTCATTTTGGCGCACCCCTAACACGGTTCGTGGCCTCATAGGGAGCTCCACCGAAGGCCTCAGTGGCAGGGTCCACATGGCGGCGCCGCCCCATTTTGGCGCACCCCTTACACGGTTCGTGGCCTCATAGGGAGCTCCACCGAAGGCCCCAGTGGCAGGGTCCACATGGCGGCGCTGCACCCATTTCGGCACCCCCCCCACATTGTTCGTGGCCCCATAGGGATTTTCACCGAAGGCCCCAGTGGCAGTGTCCGCATGTTGGCGTCGCCCCATTTTGGGGCACCACTCGCACGGTTTGTGGCCCCTTAGGGAGTCCATCGAAGGCCCCAGTGGCAGGGTCCACATGGCGGCGCCGCACCCATTTTGACGCACCCAGTGTCCGCATGGCGGCGCGGCGGCCCCTTTCTGGCGCAACCTTCAGTTCGTGGCCCCATAGGGAGCTCCACCGAAGGCCCCAGTGGCAGGGTCCGCATGGCGGCGCCGCCCCATTTCGGCGCACCCCTCACACGATTCGAGGCCCCAGGGGGAGCTCCAACGAAAGTGGTACCCACAATGCGGTATTCACAATGGCATAGAGGGTTGGGTCCTTTTTCCAGGGCAGTCTTTGCTGTTGCTCCTGGGGCCTCCCCGCGCTCTTGGACCGCTGAGCCGTGCAAGAGTGAGTCGAGGTGTAAAGCCTGGTCCCGTGGAAGCCCTCAGGGCCCGCTACCCGTCGAGCCCACCACTTTCGGCTCGGCGCTGAAGGCATTCGAATCCTCCACGGATTCTGCCATCCGCCGCCGCCTCTTCCTCTTCCTCCTCCCCCTCCTCCTCCTCCTCCTCCTCCTCCTCCTCCTCCTCCTCCTCCTCTGCTGGGTGGACGACAAGGTCCAACCATCAGACCACGCGTGACCCCAAGACTGGTGGGCTTCAGCTGGAGACGTGTTGTCCCTGATCGACGTCCTTCTATGGTGAGGGGCGCATGAGCGTTTGGAACTGATGTGACTCGTAACTAGTCGAGTTCGGGGATCTCGCCGTGTGAGGGCGCGTCAGTCAGTCAGCCAGTCCTAGGTTTTTCTGGCGTGGATCCGCACGGCGTGGCCGACCTGGGCGGAGAAGGCCGGACGCAGCTCGCGGCCGCGCGCCTCGCTGGCGCACCCTGGCTTTTGCACGGGGCGCACGCGCACGCCTGCTGGCTGTGCGCCCGGCCGCGTGCTGAGGAGGAGGAGGAGGAGGAGGAGGAGGAGGAGGAGGAGGAGGCGGAGGCGGAGGAGGAGGAGGCGGAGGAGGAGGATGAGGAGGAGGAGGAGGAGGAGGAGGAGAGGAGGAGGAGGAGGAGGAGGAGGAGGCAGAGGAGGAGGAGGAGGGATGCGGAAGGAGGCTGTCGACCGGGGCTCGCGGCCAGCTACCCCACAGTCGACTTCGCCGTGCTGGTGCCGGGCGTGCTGGGTATAGGCCCCAGATTACAGAGCACCCGCGGCAAAGGGACCCGCGTAGCGCCAGGAGGAGGTGAGGAGGGGGATGCGTGAGGAGAGATAGGGAGGAAGTTGAGGAAGGATGACGAGACGGGTGGCGATGCCGATGATGTTAACGATGCGGATAATGATGGTGTTGATGATGATAAGGCGATGCTGTTGATGAGGATGAGGATGTTGATGGTGGCTATGATGATGCTGATGGTGACGATGACAATGGTGATGGTGATGCGGGTGATGATGATGATCATCATCATCATACTGCTGCTGATGATGATACTGATGCTGATGCTGATGCTGCTGCTGCTGATGATGATGATGGTGGTGGTGGTGATGATGATGATGATGATGATGATGATGATGATGATGATGATGATGATGATGATTGATGGTGGTGGTGGTGATGGTGGTGGTGGGGGTAATTTGGCGATGTCAGCTGGGATTGTGATGGGGAGGAGGGGAGGTGGAGGAGGAGGAACATGATGCGGGGTGGGGAGGAGACGGAGCAGGAGGAGGCACCAGGTAACCGGATGCGCGCGACGTTGCTGTGCTCGGCGAGACCTGGATGCACGCGTGGCCGGGCCTCGCTCAGCGCTCGGCCCTCGCACGGCCTCGGTGCAGCGGCACATCGCATTGGTATTTAGCGCGCGGCCTCCGAGCAGTCTGCGTGTAAGTCCACCAGTGGCTGTTTCCAGATTCCTAGTTCCAGGGGGGAGAAAGCACGCCGACGCCCATCATCGGCGTTTCCTCGACAGCCCCGGGTGTTCACTGAACAGGCTTGCCCTGTCGACCCTTCCTCCGGTGCGTTTGTTGAAAGGCTTCGCTTGCCGGGGTGCTTGTTGTGAGGTTTGTATTCTGCCCTCTACAGTGCCGTTTTTAATACATGCTCCGCGTGCGGATCATGTATTAAACATGCAGGGATCTAGTATTAAAAACAACGAGGAGATCATGCATCAATTTTTTCATACATTAGTCATGTATTAAACTCCTATATTTTAGCAATCCTGCCCTCTGCTGACTCTTCCCTCTACCGATTCTTCCCTCCCCCTCCCTCCCCCTCGGAAATCGTGGGGGGGGGGGTAGGGGCAGGGTTCGCAGGATTGCAAAAAAAACCCTTGCAAAAAAAACCCGAAGGATTTCAAACAAAAACCACTTGAACGAAGGATTGCAAAAAAAAACCAGAAGGATTGCAAACAAAACCAAGGGTTTTCAAAAAAAACAATCATTTTTTTTTTTTGTTTTTTTTTTTTTTGCAATCCTTCGTTTTTGCAATGCGTGGCCCCCCATTGTTGTGAGGTTTTGTATTCTGCCCTCTAACGATCCTTCCCGCGCGGCGCGCGCGCAGTTCCGTGGCCCCCTCAGCGAGTTCCTGCGGCGCGACGGCTTCCCAGAGGCGCTGGGCTGCGCGCCTCCCCGGGGGCCTGCAGGAGAATAGGAGGGCGGCAAAGATCAGAGTGAGGGGGGCCGAACGGTAACTCTCGAGAGCGATTCGGTAACCCTGGGAAGCAATCAGTAAACCCCCCTCCCCCCCCCCCCCCCCTTCATCAGAGGAAATTATAACGCTTCCGGCACCGGGGCCGGGGCGGAAGCGATATCCCCCGCAGGTCACCAGAGGTCCGCGGAGGGGAGGTCCCCGGAGGTTCCCAGGAGGCATCCAGAAAGGCCTCCACAAGCCTCTGAATGCCCGGTCCCCTTGTAGTCCAGAGCCCAGCGACAAGGCACACCTGCCCAGAGTCGCTTCCTGTGATTCTGTGCGTTTCTGTGAGATTCCTCAGAGATTCCTCTGATACTCCGATTGGCTTCTTTTGAGATTCCTTGCCGTTTCCATTGTGATTATTTTGGGGCTCCTTTGAGACTCCTCTGGTGTTCCTTTGATGTTATTCTGAGGGTCCCTTGAGGCTCCGGTCATATCCCTTTGATGCCCCATCCGGGGCCGGTGGATTATTTTATTTTTAATAAATGTGCTAACATATCGCGGGGGGGTTCGCGGAATGCGTCTGCGAAATCTCTCCGTGGACTCTCCCATAGGATCCCCTGAAAGAATCAATATGTGATTATTTTGGGACTCCTTTGAGACTCCTCTGGTGTTCCTTTGATGTTATTCTGGGGGTCCCTTGAGGCTCCGGTCATATCCCTTTGATGCCCCATTGCTCAAGAGAGCATCACATCGACATCCGGGGCCGGTGGATTATTTTATTTGTAATAAATGTGCTAACATATCGCGGGGGGGTTCGCGGAATGCGTCTGCGAAATCTCTCCGTGGACTCTCCCATAGGATCCCATGAAAGCATCAATTTCCCTAGTGCGGTCGCAATAGGGATTGCTTATGTCCACGCGAGCCCGCGTTTTCCAAATGCCTTAGATTCCTTTGTGGTTCGTTTGAGCTGCCGCTGAGATGCCTTTGACATTTCTGTTGGGCTCCTTTGAGATTGCTTTGAACTTCCATTGGTTCCTTCGATATCATGCGTGCGATTCCTTGTGATATTATTATGGGATTCCTTTGGGGGTTCTTTCAAGTTCCTCTGATATTCCTTCGACAATCCCTGAAGGGAGCATCACATCGACCTCCGGTGCCTGTGGATTATTTTATTTTCAATAAATGTGCTAACATATCGCGGGGGGGGTTCGCGGAATCCGTCTGCGATATCCCTCCGTGGACTCTCCCATAGGACCCCGTGAAAAAACAATTTCCCTATTGCGGCCGCAATAGGGTTTGCTTATGTCCACGCGAGCCCGCGTTTTCCAAATGCCTTAGATTCCTTCGTGGTTCGTTTGAGCTGCCGCTGAGATCCCTTTTTGCGATTTCTGTGGGGTTCCTTTGAGCTTACTTTGAATTTCCAATAGGGATCCTTTGAGATTCTGCGTGGGCTTCCTTCTGAGATTCCTCTGGGATTCCTTTGGGGGGTCATTTCAAGTATTGTTGCTTGCGGTGATTTCATTGTTTGTCATTTTTGATTTACCTTTGATTTCCGATGCGCGTCAGTTTCCCAGTGTTCTAGCAAGGCAGGAATGCATTGGCAAGCGTTCGTGCGCGTTGGTTCTTCAAGCTGTCGCCTCGCGTTGCCGCCAGCTCCGGGCCCGGGGGGGCAAATTAATTAATTAATTATTTTATTTATTTTTAATGTGCTAACGATATCGCCGGAGGGCGCCGCCCAAAATAATTATTTATTTTATTTTCTGTGCTAGCGATATCGCCGGGGGGTTTACTGTTTGCTTGCCAGGGTTAGTTAGGGGAACAAGAAGTGGCATAAACATAAAAACTCGGAGGTCCGCGCGGATTTCTCGGATCGGCGCTGGGGCCCCCCGGCGGCGCCTCCGGCGCCGCCCCTGGCGCGCTCCGCGCGCCAGGGATGGGGGTACAGCGCCGATCCGAGAAATCCGCGCGGACCTCCGAGTTTTCAT
The DNA here is from genome assembly GCA_963575745.1 of Prorocentrum cordatum. Lineage (NCBI taxonomy): Eukaryota > Dinophyceae > Prorocentrales > Prorocentraceae > Prorocentrum > Prorocentrum cordatum. Next base: position 180,560 of record CAUYUJ010019061.1, read on the forward strand.
GTTCATGTCACTTTTTGTTCCCCTAGTAGTGCCCCTGGGTGCGTGGCTGAAGTGGCGATCCACGGCGAGGGTTCTGCTTGTTGTTTTGTGGAGTCGTCCCCGCCGAGGCCCGCCCGCGGCCCACCCCGCGACCCACCCCGCGACCCACCCCGCGACCCACTCGCGACCCCCCTGGCGACGCACCCGCGAATCCCGCGACCCACCCCGCGACGCGACCCACCCGCGCCCGCGACCCACCCGCGAACCCCGCGACCCACCCCGCGACCCACCCCGCGACTCACACCATGTTGGTTCTATAACGGCCAAAAGAAGAATTGGCGCCCGCGCCGGGCTTCATTGCAGTGGTTTTTGGGACTGCCACCGCCGCGCGACCCACCTGCCGGCCCACTCGCGACCCACCACGCGACCCATCCGCGACCCACCCGCGACCCACCTGCGACTCACCGTCGACCCACACCACGTCAGAGTGAGGGGCCGAACGGTATTACATTGTTCTTGGGTGCGTGGCTGAAGTGGGGATCCGCGGTGAAGATTCTGATTGTTGTTGTTGTTGTTGCTGTTGCTGTTGCTTTAGCTGTTGCTGCTGTTGTAGTAGTTGTTTTTGTAGTTATTGTAGTTGTTGTTGTTGTCGTTGTTGTTGTTGTTGTTGTTGTTGGTGTTGTTGTTGTTGTTGTTGTTGTTGTTGTTGTCGTTGTCGTTGTCGTTGTCGTTGTCGTTGTTGTTGAATATTCTTACTTCTAAAGAATAATTATTGCCCCCTGGTGTGCACGCCCCCTGCGTGCCTCACGCCTCCGATGTGATCCTCCTTGCCGACATTTCTTGTTCCTCAAGAATCCCTTGCAAAAAATAAGGTAAAGTGGACATTCGCGCGCGCAAGACGAAATCCTTCCAAAAGCTTAGTGTTCGGAACGATTTTAACATAAAAACATCAAAAAACCAATGGTTTTTCAACAAAAAAATGTCAAAATCTCATCCCGCGCGCTCTTGCGGATTCGTAGGAAACCCAACACTTTTTAAACATTTCTGTCAAACGGGCTTTTGCTAGCAACTTTTTCGAACTTCTGCGACAACGGTTGCGCACCTGCCAGGGCCATCATCCCTGTCAAATAATACCATGCGGGACACATTCGTTTTTTCTTCGCGCGCGCACGCCGTCGTCGTCGGCCGCGGGGCCCTGAATAGTAGCCACGGTCGTCCGCATGCCACGAAGTGAAGTGTCCGAACGTCATAGGGCGGGAAGCTGGGTGTGGGTGGTGGCGAAGAGTCGTTTGGAAATTTGGTAGAGCTTGAACCGGCCCCCCCACAAAGTGGGGGTATTGCCCGCCTCCTATGAAAACCCTGGCACTGGTGAGAACGGAGTGTCCCCACGTGCTAGTAATTGTTGTTGTTGTTGAACATTATTAATTCTAAAGAATAATTATTGTTGGGACCCCTGGTGCACGGCCCCCCTGCGCCGCCTAGGCCGCAGCTACATTTTCATCATTTTCGTGAGGAAGCCTCAGGTAATTCGATGTGATCAAGATCCGGTTGTTTTGTTCCCCCCCGCTTTCCCTTGCAAAAAACACTATAAAATGACATTTCTTGTTCTAATATAATCAAATTTCAAGAATCCCTTGCAAAAAATAAGGTAAAGTGGACATTCGCGCGCGCAAGACGAAATCCTTCCAAAAGCTTAGTGTTCGGAGCGATTTTAACATAAAAACATCAAAAAACCAATGGTTTTTCAACAAAAAATCGTCAAAATCTCATCCCGCGCGCTCTTGCGGATTCGTAGGAAACCCAACACTTTTTAAACATTTCTGTCAAACGGGCTTTTGCGAGCAACTTTTTCGAACTTCTGCAACAACGGTTGCGCACCTGCCAGGGCCATCATCCCTGTCAAATAATACCATGCGGGACACATTCGTTTTTTCTTCGCGCGCGCACGCCGTCGTCGTCGGCCGCGGGGCCCTGAATAGTAGCCACGGTCGTCCGCATGCCACGAAGTGAAGTGTCCGAACGTCATAGGGCGGGAAGCTGGGTGTGGGTGGTGGCGAAGAGTCGTTTGGAAATTTGGTAGAGCTTGAACCGGCCCCCCCACAAAGTGGGGGTATTGCCCGCCTCCTATGAAAACCCTGGCACTGGTGAGAACGGAGTGTCCCCAGTCTTAAATGATTGTTGTTGTTGTTGTTGTTGTTGTTGTTGTTGTTGTTGTCGTTGCTGTTGAACATTCATTTCTGAGGAAAATTATGGTTGATCCCCCCTTATTGGTGCATACTGTTTTTTCTCAATCAAAGTGTGCCCTTCGACGCTCGCACCCTGTTTTGTGACAGGGGAAGTCTTCCTGCTCAAACTCTGCCCTTGGCCTCCTGGATTACAACAACAACGGCTCCCGCGTGTGACTTCCTCCAAATTTACTCAGGACCGCCGCTCCCGCCTGAGACTTCCTTACAATTTTCTCAGGATCGGTGCTCCCGCCTGTGACTTCCTTGGAATTCTTTACGCTTCGCGTATCCCCACCAGCCCATCTCACAACAGCAACTCTTGCGAAGCATGCCGACAGTTGTATTTTGCAGGCGTGTGTCCGCTTGCCCCCGCATATCTCCCCTGTTCCTCCTTCTTCCCGCCTCCTTGTACATCCTCCTTGTGGGGGGAGCGGGAGAAGGACGAGGCGGAGGAGGAGGGAGAGAAAGCGCTCCTCATGGTTTGAGTCGTTTGGGGTTTCTCGTCCAGGTGTGAGTCGTTCGGGCCCTTCTTCCTGGTGTGAATCGTTCGGGCTCTTCGTGGTGCGAGTCGTTCGGGCTCTTCGTCCTGGTGTGAGTCGTTCGGGCTTCTCGTGGTGTGAGTTGTTCGGGCCCCTCGTCCTGGTGTGAGTCGTTCGGGCCCCTCCTCCTGGTGTGACTCGTTCGGGCTCCTCGTGGTGTGAGTCGTTCGGGGCCCTCGTCGTGGTGTGAGTCGTTCGGGCTCCTCGTGGTGTGAGTCGTTCGGGCGCCTCGTCCTGGTGTGAGTCGTTCGGGCCCCTCCTTCTGGTGTGAGTCGTTCGGGCTCTTCGTGGTGTGAGTCGTTCGGGCCCCTCGTCCTGGTGTGAGTCGTTCGGGCTCCTCGTGGCGTGAGGCGTTCGGGCACCTCGTCCCCTTTTGGGGCGTCTTGGGGGCCTCTTGGCGGCCCCAGGGGCTTCTAGGAGCGTCTTGGGTGCCTTGGGGGAGCCTCTTCGGGCCTCTTGGGAGCCTCTTGGAGGCCGTTTGGGGCGTCTTGGGGGCCTCTTGGCGGCCCCAGGGGCTTCCAGGATCGTCTTGGGTGCCTCGGGGGAGCCTCTTGGGGCCTCTTGGGGGCCTCTTGGGGGCATCTTGGGGGCCTCTTGGAGGCCTCTTGGGGGCCTCCTGGGGGCCTCTCGGGGCCATCTTGGGGCCTCTTGGTGCCTCCTGGGCGCTTCTTGGGGCCATCTTGGAGGAGATCGATCAAAGAAGAGGTGAGCTTTACTGAGCGCTGCCCCCTCAGAAGGGCAAAATGAGCCCAAGACCTTCGTAAAATCAATGATTTTGCCTTGAAGGAAGAGGGTAGCTTTCATGAGCGCGGCCCCCTCAGGAGGCCAAAATGGGGCCAAAACCGTAGTAACATCAATGATTTTGGCTTCACAGAAGAGGAGAGGGGCCTATCTCTGCCCCCCCGTCGGGGCCAGAATCCTCGTGAGGGGTGTAGTTTTTGAGCCCTCCCAGGAGTCGAAAAAGACCCCTCCAACGACCAGCGAAACCCCCTCTCCAGGCCCAGGGGAGGGGGTCGGGGGAGGGGTAAACCCCTCCCCGAAGAGGAAGAAGGGGGGTTGAGAACAGAGAGAGCTCTCTAAACCACTCACGCCCAAAGGGCTGGTGGGATTTAGTCAGGACCCCCGCTCCCATCTGAGACTTCCTCACAATTTACTCAGGAGCGGCGCTCCCGCTTGAGACTTCCTCGCAATTGATTCAAGACTTCCTCGCAATTGAATCAAGACCCCGCCCCCGCCAGAGAAACCTTCACATTTTATTCAGGAATTGCGCTCTCTCGCTTGTGACTTCCATGTGATTTATTCAGAAATCGCGCTTTCGCCGCTCAGGAAACACGTTGCGCCAAAGGACGCCGTCACAATTTACTTAGGAATCGTGCTCTCGCCATACTCAGGCATCCCGCTTGAATGTCTGACCCGCCCGACCCGCCCGTCAGGGGATCGCCCGCCCGTCGTGGGCTCCCGCCCGAGACTTCCTTCAGGAACGGCGCTTTCGCCTAGGACTGCCTTGAACGTTCACTCTCTTACCTTCCTGCTCCTCCTCCTTCTCCCTCCTTCCTCCTCCCTCGTCTTTTCCCTTCTCTCTCCCTCCGCTCTTACCTCATCCTTATGCCTCTCTGCCCTATCCCCTCTCCCTCCTCTCCCTCCTCCCTTCTCCCTTCCCTCTCCTGCCTCCTCCCTCCACTCTTTTTTTCTTTCTTTCTTTATTTCTCTCTCTCTCTCTCTCTCCCCCCCCCTCTCTCTCTCTCTTTCTTTGTCTACCTCTCTTATCTCTCTCTCTCTCTTTCTCTTATCTCTCTCTTTCTCTGCCTCTAATCAACCGCCCCCCTCTTTGCTCCTTCTCTCCTGGCGTTTTCCCTCTTCCTTGGTCCCTCCCCCTCCCTTCCTCCCACTCTCCCTCGTTCTCCCCCTCCTCTTTTTGCACGGCCCACACCAATTCCAATGGCGGGCACATGTACGCCCACGAATGATTGTCCGCCCGTTCAGGTTCGCCCGCCTGTCTAAGCCCGCCGACCCCCGCAAAGAGAAATAATCCCCCCAAAGTGGGTGTGATCGAAGACAAAAAAGGCGGGTATCGAGGGTGTGGGGAACTCGTTTTCAATGACACAAGGGCAAATAAGAGCCAACAGTCTTATACTGATTTTTGTTGTTGTTGTTGTTGTTGTTGTTGTTGTTGTTGTTGTTGTTGTTGTTGTTGTTGTTGTTGTTGTTGGTTTTGTTGTTGTTGTTGTTCTTGTTGAACTCTCTCACTTCTGAAGACTATATATATATTATATTGTTGATCCCCCCCGTCCGGTGCACATTGTTTTTTCTCGATTGAAGTGCCCTTCCTGGGGCTCGCACCTTGCTTTTTATGAGGGAAAGTCTTGAGGGTCAAACTGTGTCGTTGGCCCTGGGGTTACAACAACAACGGCTCCCGCCTGAGACTTCCTTACAGTTTGGCCAGGACCCCCGCTCCCGCCCGAAACATCCTTGCATTTTATTCAGGAGTCGCGCTCTCGCTGGGAACTTCCTTACAATTGATTCAGAAACCGTTCTCCCGGCGCTCTGGAGTCGCGCTCTCGCTGGGGACTTGCTTGCAATTTACTGAGGAATACCGCCCTTGCGGTGGAAATTCTTGCAACTACTTCAAGCGCCGCGCTCCCGACACTCAGGCACCCAGGAGTCGCGCTAACGCTTAGAACTCCCTCACATATTACCTAAGAATCGGGATCTCGCTGCCCTTCACTGAGGAATACCGCCCTTGCGGTGGAAATTCTTGCAACTACTTCAAGCGCCGCGCTCCCGACACTCAGGCACCCAGGAGTCGCGCTAACGCTTAGAACTCCCTCACATATTACCTAAGAATCGGGATCTCGCTGCCCTTCGTGGCCCCGTTGCAGCCCTTCGTGGCTCCCTCGCTTGGTTTCGTGGCCCCGTTGCAGCCCTTCGTGGCCCCCCTCGCTTTGTTTCGTGGCCCAGTTGCAGCCCTTCGTGGCCCCCTCGCTGCCCTTCGCGGCCCCGTTGCAGCCCTTCGTGGCCCCCTCGCTTTGTTTCGTGGCCCCGTTGTAGCCCTTCGTGGCCCCCTCGCTGCCCTTCGTGGCCCCGTCGCAGCCCTTCGTGGCCCCGTTGCAGCCCTTCGCGGCCCCCTCGCTGCCCTTCGTGGCCCCCTCGCTGCCCTTCGCGGCCCCGTTGCAGCCCTTCGTGGCCCCCTCGCTTTGTTTCGTGGCCCAGTTGTAGCCCTTCATGGCCCCCTCGCTGCCCTTCGTGGCCCCGTCGCAGCCCTTCGTGGCCCCGTTGTAGCCCTTCGCGGCCCCCTCGCTGCCCTTCGTGGCCCCCTCGCTGCCCTTCGTGGCCCCATATATGTATGCCCTTCGTGGCCCCCGCTCGTTCGCGCCCGTGGTGGCCCCTATATGCATGCCCTTCGTGGCCCCGCTGTCGCCCTTCGTGGCCCCCTCGCTGCCCTTCGTGCCCCGTTGCTGCCCTCAGTGGCCCCGTCTTTGCCCTCCGCGGCCCAGCATGCGTATGCCCTTCTTGGCCCCCGTTCGTTCGCGCCCGTTGTGGTCCCATGTGCATGCCCTTCGTGGCCCCGCTGCCGCCGTTTGTGGCCCCCTCACTGTCCTACGTGGCCCAGTTGCTACCTGCAGTGGCCCCGTCGTTGCTTTTTTGTGGCCCCGCATGATCTGCCCTTCGTGGCCCCCGATCGTTCGCGCCCGTCGTGGCCCCATGCGCATGCCCTTCGTGGCCCCGTTGTCGCCCTTCGTGGCCCCCTTCCTGCCCTTCGTGGCCCCGCTGTCGCCCTTCGTGGCCCCCTCGCTGCCCTTCGTGGCCCCGTTGCTGCCCTCAGTGGCCCCGTCCTTGCCCTCCGCGGCCCAGTATAACGTATGCCCTTCGTGGCCCCCGCTCGTTCGCGCTCTTCGTGGCCCCATACGCATTTCCTTCGTGTCCCTGCTGTCGCCCTTCGTGGCCTACTTCGTGTCCTTGTGGCCCTGCTGTCGTTCTCTCTCGCTTTCGCTCGTCGTCGTCGTCGCCGTCGTCGTCGTCGTCGTCGTCGTCGTCGTCGTCGTCGTCGTCGTCGCCGTCGTCGACGTCGTCGTCGTCGTCGTCGTCGTGGTCGGTCCCCTGTCCGCCCCTCTTGGGAACACCCGCGATATGACCGCGGATGGTCACACCAAGGGGAGCATCGACAGAGAAATGCTCCTACAAGTCATGGGAGGTATACAGGCTTTCAAGCATGACCTAACGAGACATACTCCATATCGGGCCGGCCAGACATCAAGTTCTGACGCCGCCTGATGAGTACGTCAAGTACAAAACTGTACAAGCGAGGCAACTTGCGAGCGGGTCTACCTTCCTTGTGGCCCGCTCTCTTTCTTCTGCCCTTGTGTACACTAGCTGCTGTGCCTGCTGTATAGGGGCGACGGGCTCACGCTTCGTCTCCCTCCCCCCCGATTCTAAAGCGAGCTGAGGGACGTAAGGAGTGGAAGCGAGCGTGCGCCCGCGGCCGCGTCGGCTCAAGCGGCCGGCCGCCCAAATATGACTGCGCCTCATTGCGAGGCACACAATCGCTACCAAGACCAACAGGATCTTCCTACTGCTTGAGATGGCACGTCCTCTCCTACTGGGACTGTCGCTACTACGGTACAGCAGAGCGGGAGCTTGGCTTCGCCTAAGGCGAAGCTGCTGGCTGGGCCTCCGCGGCCGCCCCGCCGCTCGCCGGGGCCCGGCCTGCAGGGAAGAAAGGTATACCCTCCAAAAGGGGATCGATCGAAGACGAAAAGGGCGGGTATCGAGGGTTTGGGAAATACGCGTTATTGGACAATCGAGCAGATAAGGTCGAACAGTCTTACAATCATTGTTGTTGTTGTTGTTGTGGTTGTTGTTGTTGTTGTTTGGGGAGCAGACTGGATCCGCAGAACCACAGAGAAAGCGGAATAAGTTCCTACACGATTGAGAGTTGTTGATTGGGTATCAATTCAACGACAACGAAAATGGAAATGGGCTCATAAAGTGCTTCTCTCAGACAACAGCAGTTGGATGGTACAGGCGCTGCTGTGGGATCCGGGAACAGATCTCGATTGTGATGCTCGCCGACACCCGGGACGCCCGAAGAAGCGATGGTCCGATGATCTGCGACAGTCGGTTCTATTTGAACCACGCTGTGCTGAACAGGAGTGGTCTGATGTCGCCAGAACAGACGTTTGGCGAACACTTGAAGGCACATTTGTCAACAGATAATGTGCAACTGGTTTCAGAATGCCG
>CAUYUJ010019062.1:0-60000 GCA_963575745.1 Prorocentrum cordatum
CTCCTCCTCCTCCTCCTCATGTCCCTCATCCTGTCCCTCATCGTCCCTCCTATTCTGGCCCTCGCTCCCTCCTCCTTCTCGTCCTGCTCCTTCTGGCCTCCTCTACCATCCCCCTCCTCCATGCACGTCCCACGCGGCGGCGGCTCGCGCGCCGCGAAGTATGCACGCTAAGCGGCAGGTCCAAGCTTAGCTCCTTGATCGCGGTCAAGGTCCACGAGTGGGCGTCGCCAGGGCCCGCCGAGATTAGATCAAAGTTAACGCGGGCCTCTTCCACGCTTCCCAACTCGGGGTGCCAGAATGATCGAGGAAGGGAGGGGGCGAGGAGGACTGCGGGGGGGGGTGAGGGGGCGGAGAATGGGGGGGGGGGGAATGGGAGAAGGAGGTGGAGGGTCAGAGGTCAGGTCGGGCGGGGCGGGGCGGGGGGCGTAGGTCTCTTGCGGAGGCGAGGTGCGACAGGCGAGGAGTAGACGGAGGAGAGGAGGAGGAGGAGGAGGGGGAGGAGGAGGAGGAGGAGGAGGAGGAGGAGGAGGAGGAGACTGAAGAGGGTCGGTGGAGGCAAAACTCAACCATTTTACGCCGGGCGTCCTGCGCGGTGGATTTGAGGCGGCGCATCTGCTCACCCATCCTGGCGAGAGGGCCACGGCAAGCGCGCTTGCAAGCGCGCGATGCAAAGCAATCGCTCGGGCAAAATGCCTCTGGAGACAAGGGGGCGCGTCGGGAGGCGGGCCCCTCGGGGACGAGGAAAGCTGCGAATGCGAAGAAGAGGAGGAGGAGGAGGAGAAGGAGGAGGAGGAGGAGGAGGGGGAGGAGGAGAAGGAGGAGGAGGATAAGGAGGAGGAGGAGGACAAAGAGAGATGGAGGAGGTACTTGTTCCTCCCGCGCCTCCTCCTTCTCCACCATATCCTCCTACATCCGCTTCACATTTTGATTATCAATCTCCACATCTCACCAACAAAATCATAAAAATCACCCTCCACGGAAGACAAAGATGATTATGTTCATTTTTCTCCTTCTCATCCTACCCCATCTCCTCCTCCATCCCTCCTCCTCCGTCCTCCTCCTCCTTCCTCCTCTTCCCATTCCTCCACCTACTATACACCCCCCACTCCCCCCCTCCTCCCCCGCCGCCGCCCGCCGCTGCCCTCCTTCCTCCCCTCCTCCTCCCCTCCTCCTCCTCCTCCTCCTCCTCCTCTTCCTTCTCTCCTTCCTCCCTGGCTTCCTCTTACCAGATCGCCCGCCGTTGCAGACATGGCGACGCCAGTATTCCATGCCCCCGCTCGTGCCTCCGCGCCTGCCCATTCAAGCTCACTTTCCGAACGCCCTCCTACTTGCCCTCATACTCGCCATCGGCCCCCTCCTTCTCCTCCCCCTCCTTCTCCTCCTCCTTCTCCTCCTCCCCGTCCTCCTCCTCCTTCTCCTCCTCCCCCTCCTCCTCCTCCTCCTCCTCCCTCCACCGAGCCTCCTCCTCCACCCTCGTCCTCCCTCCACCGAGCCTCCTCCTCCACCCTCGCCCTCGCCCTCCTTCTCCTCCTCCGTGCCTCCGCGCCTGCCACTCCCAGCTCACCCACCTTGCACCCTCCTGTGAGTATATTCACCCTCCTACTCGCCCTCGCCCTCCTTCTCCGTCAGCCCCCCTGCTCCTCCTATAATCCTCCGAACAATGGCGGCGCGGGGGCAACGGCCGTTAAGAAGTGCGCGGGCTCGTCGAAGAGCTCGCACGCTCAGTGCGCCAGCGTCCATGCACGGCGCATCCCCGCGGGGCGCGGGGCGGGACAGGGAGAGGGGGAGAGGGGCGTGGAGGAGGGAGTGGAGGAGGAGGAGGAGGAGGAGGAGGAGGAGGAGGCGGAGGTGGAGGAGGAGGGGGGGGTGGAGGCGGAGGAGAGCTAAGCACTACTGCCCTGAGCCTCGCAGCGAGGAGGGGCGGCGGCAGAAGTATTCGGCTGGGCCGGCGACGAGGGCGAGCCGCGTGGCCGACGCATCGGCTATGATCCCATGCATCGGTGGATGCTTCGGGCGACGCATCGGCGATGCATCGGCGATGCATGCATGGGGGGCCAGACATGCAATCATCAAGTGCGCGGGGATCCTGATCCTCCTCCTCCTCCTCCCCCTCCTCTTCCTCCTCCTCCTCCTCCTCCTCCTCCTCCTCCTGCTACTCCTCCTCCTCCTCTTCCTCCTCCTCCTCCTCCTCCTCCTCCTCCTCCTCCTCCTCCTCCTCCTCCTCCCCCCCCTCCTCCTCTTCCTCCTCCTCCAGCCCATCGTCGTCGTCGTCGTCGTTGTCGTTGTCGTCGTCGTCGTCGTCGTTGTCGCCGGAGTTGGAGAAGGAGGACCCCGGACCCCTCGTCGTCGTCGTCGTCGTTGTCGTCATCTTCTTCCTCCTCTTCTCCTCCTCCTCCTCCTCCGTCGTAATGTATCCTGTTCGCCTGCCTGGCTCGAAGTATGCCTCCCAAGCGGAAGCTGCCCCCTCGTTTCACCACGTGCTGCAAACTCCCGCCGCCGCGCCCGCTGCTGGCGCAGACGAGTGGGATCGAGAGTGGGCTGCGGGTAGAGAGGTCGCTAAGGGGTGGGCTCGCGAGGAAGAAGCCCGCGCGAGAGTGTTGTGCAGGGTGGAGGAGGAGGACTCAGACGGGAGAGAGTCCTACGGGATTCTCAGGAGGTGGAGGCAAGATAACCTCGGTTCCACGGACGGCCCACATGGGGCCAGACAGACTCGACGGGGTTGGGGGGCGCGGTGCTGCATCGCCGTTGCATCGCTGAGGTTCGGGCGGGGTCGGTCAAGCCCCGATGCGCCGCGTCGTTGATGCATCGGCAATGCGCCCCGATCCCCCGACCTCGTCGCCCCCCCCCCCCCCCCCCCATGTGGAACGCCTGCAGGCTCGGAGCCTGAGAAACTTCAAGCGTCATCCTCGGAGGCTGACCCCTCGCCGCGCGCGCGCAAGCGCAAGGGGCAGAAGACCGACCGTCGGATGCAGGAGGGGCCCGTCCCAACCTCTCTCCTCCCTCCTCCCTCTTCCCCCCTCTCTTCCCCATCCCCCTCTTCTTCTTCCTCCTTCCTCCTCCTCTCCTCCTTCCTCCTCCTCCTCCCCCTCCTCCTCCTTCTCCTCCTCCTCCTCCTTCTCCTCCTCCTTCTCCTCCTGCTCCTCCTCCTGCTCCTCCTCCTCCTCCCCCCCCCCCGCCGCTCCCCCCGTTCGCGGGGCGTGTGCGCGGGGAGGGGGGGTGGGTAGTTTGGCGGGGTCGATCTTCGCCTTTGCCAGGAGGAAGTCGCGTTTTCCGCTGCCGCAGAGGCGGGCCGACTCGAACGCGAAGCCCTGACCCCAGGAAAAATCCGCAAGCACCTCCATCCCCGCCCGCCCCCCGCCCGCAACGGTCGGAGTTGAATACGCCAGGGGGAGGCGAATCGATGCGGGCGTTTGGGAATTCATCCTTGGCCTAGATCCCCTCGAACAGTTCAGGGCGAATGCAACGCACAGGCCCGAGGGATTGGTCTCGGGTGCGTGGCCCTGTGGTCGGTCGGTCGGACGGTCGGTCGGTCGGGCGGTCGGTCGGACGGTCGGTCGGTCGGTCGGACGGTCGGCCCCGCCCTGATGCGCCCCCAGATTACCGCCCAGACTGTCTGTGCGAACGCTGCCGGTGCCGCGAGCGAGAGCAGGGCCGCATCTAAAACAGCGTGTTCGCATTTTATCGGCATGCGCATCTTTATTATTATTATCTTTATATAGTGGCCTTCGGCCCACCCGTGCCCCGGTGGTGGGTCAGAGGCCTCATGGATGTTGGTTGGGATTTCGTGGTTGTCCTCCTCTTCCTCCTCCTCCTCCTCCTTTTCCTTCTCCTCCTCTCCCTCCGACCTCGGCCCCCCGTCCTCCTCTTCCGTCCTCCTCCTCTTTCTCCTCCTCCTTCTCGTACTCCCTCCTCCTCCTCCTCCTCCTCCCCCTCCCCCTCCTCCTCCTTTTCCTCCTCTCCCTCCTCCTCCTGCTCCTGCTCCTGGTCCTGCTCCTGCTGCTCCTCCTCCACCTCCTCCGCCGCTCTCTCTCCACCCCTCTCCTCTCCTCCTCTCGGCTCCTCCTCCCCACCTCCTCCTCCTCCCCCTCCTCCCCCCTCCGTCCAGGGGATTGCCCCCCAAGAGCGGAGGTAAGTTCCCGCATGTCTGATTTTGTTCCTGCGCCCAGGCGGAAGTACAGGCGTGGGTTTGTCTTCCCAACGGGGGGCGCGGTGCGAGTGGGGACTGCCCGGCGTTGCGCCGTTAGTGACCCTCGCACCGTTGCTCCCCGCATGTCTGCTTTTGTTCCTGCGCCCAGGCTAGACCTGGTCTCCGCACGCCTCGTCAGTCAGTCAATCCTCCCCGATCCACCTCTTCGATCCCCCGATGATCCTCCGCGATCCTCCTCGATTCTCCTCCTCCTCCTTCTCCTCCCCCTCCTCCTCCACTTCCCCCTGTAGCCATGTTGGCTTTTTCTTCGCTGGCTCAAGCTGTCGCGCATGTTAGCGCTTTTCGCGCATGAACCACTTTGTCCACGCATATGCGCCGACGGGCGCATCGGCCCAGTACTTGGCACTTCTCTTCGTGTTCGAAATGTTCCTGCCTTGTAGGTGGTGGTGGGTGGTGGTGGGGGGCGGGGGTGGTCTGGGGGTCTGGTGGGGGTGGTGTGCATGCGTGTGTGGTGTGGTGTGGTGTGGTGTGGTATGGTGTGGTGTGGTGTGGTGTGGTGTGTGTGTGTGTGTGCGTGTGCGTGTGCGTGTGCGTGTGCGTGTGCGTGTGCGTGTGCGTGTGGTGTGTGTGTGTGTGAGTGTGTGTGTGTGTGTGCGTGTGTGTGGGTGTGTGTATGTGTGTGTGGGGGGTCTTTGCGGTGCTGGGGCGGCGGGATAAGGGGAGAGGGGGGCAGGGGGGGGTGCACTATTCAAGGCGAGTCACTTTGCCCGCGGCGAGCGTTTCAGGTCGAGTTAATATTGAGCGCGCAAGTCGACTCACCGAGTCGAGTGCGAGCGGGGTCGGCGAGTCGAATCGAGTCGACGAGTCGAATCGCGTCGACAAGTCGACTTTTCGAATTGACCTCCGCTGTTCGAGTCGACGCGCCGAGTCCGCTTGGCGAGGGCAAGTGGAACTCTGGGTTAATGCGCATTTCGGGTCGACTTGCCGAGTCGGACCGATTTCAGCGAGTCGGCCGCTTCAACGAGACGAGACGAGTCGAGCCGATTCCGCGAGACGAGTCGACTGACTGACGCGCGCGCGCGTGTGTGAGAAGAGATTGTATGTGCGCGTGCGTGGCGTGGCGCGTGCGGTGGCGGTGGGTTGTGGTTGTGGTGGTGGTGGTCATGGTGGTGGGAGGGGGGGGGGGGAAGCGGCGGATTGGGTGTCTGTGCCACCACCGTGGTGGTGGTGGTGATGATGGCGGCGTGCGCGTGTGAAAAAGAGTGCATTTGGGTGCGCGCTGCAATGGAAAATTGTTAAGATGAGCGCGTTTGGATGCGTTGTAAGGCTATCTTCGCCGGCGCAAGCCCGGGGCTCCGGTGCTGCACGTTCGCAGCGCCGCAGTCAAAAGTGCAACCCCGGGGTTGTCAAGGAACGGCGCGCGCGTTCAGACCCAGTGGTTCGCAGGGAGCTCTCCAAGCACATAAGGAAGCAGGCGCGCAAAGAAATCTGGCGTTGCAGGAACGACAGGGCTGAACATATTCTCAAGGAGTTCCAAGACTTGGATCAGCGATGCGCTTCCTTCCCGCGCGCAATAAGCGGCAGGCTTCATCAACAGACGCCTCGCCGCAACAATTTGCAGACTTTCTTGCGGATATGTTTGCTTCTGATTGGGTGCGCGACGCAGGCGTCAACTCGATGACAGAATATCTGCAACGATGCCAGCAGCGGGGGCTCGAGGGCGCCCCTGAGTTCGTCATGGGCGAGCGGAAATACGCTCTGCGTAAGATGCGTTGCCGGAAGTGCCAGGACGAGTGCGGCTTAGTTGTCGAAATGTTCAAGTGTGCGTCCGACGCTGTTTCGAGGCTTGTGCTGGCCATGTTCAACAAAATCCTGCGGACGGGCACCGTCGACCCGAGCTGAAACGACACGCTTTTCGCGATGCTTCCGAAAAAGGGAGACAGGAGCAAACCCGGCAACTGGCGACCCATCGCCATCTTGCGGACAACGTATATGCCATTTTCAAAGTTGGCGCACGAAAGACTGAGAGGGCACCTTGAAGCAAAGCAGCCGCCAGACCAAGTGGGCTTCCGGAAGCAGCACTCAATCGACGACGCTTTCGCCGCGCTGGAGAATGTGCGCGGCAAATTTTTGGAGTGGAATATCCTTCGTTGGGTTGCAAGCCTTGATCTCAAGAAAGCTTTCGACGTGATAGAGTATCCTGCTCTGTCCGAGGCCTTGCGGGTACAAGGTGTGGAGCAGTCGTGCGTAGCTCTACTTGCGATGCTGTGCAATCATCAGACGGGGCGCGTGCAAGGCTCGCAGAACTTCGGCATTAACAGGGGTGTCAAGCAGGGGACGTCATCAGCCCCATGCTCATCAGCGCCGGCTTGGAGCTCGCACTTTCCAGGTGGAAGCTCTCTCTTGGCAATCGTGGACTTGGCGTGGGCGGCGTGTCCGGCCAGAGGCTCACCAACGTCCGATACGCCGACGATCTCATTGCCTATGCCACATCCTGCAGCGAATTGTGCGATATGATAGAATCACTGTGCGTTGAACTACGCCGGTTTCGCCTGCACTTCAATGCGGCGGAAACGAAAATCTTGACGACGGAGGACCTTACTGGGCCGGCATACGTCCAGATTGGCGACGACATGGTCGAAATTCTGTTCGGCAGCGACATTCATTTAGATTTGGGAAGGAAAGTGCCGGGGTCCTTGCGTCAACGCGCTGACGTCGAGTTGTCGCACCGCTTGCAGGCCGCTCGGGGCAAGTTCCATGAGCGACGAAGTATACTTACCGACAGACAGATTTCTATCCGTCGCCGCCTCAAGCTCTTCGATTCAGTCGCAACGCCTACGGTGCTGTTCGGTATGCCAACGCCTGCCCTGACGGCGCGCCAGAAGGAGCAGCTGGACGTCCTGCAACGACGCATGCCGCGCTTGATTGTGGGTTGGGTGCGGCTTGACGACGAAGACTGGAACGTCACCATGCGTCGAATGAGCGAACGGGTCGACAGGGCTCTGTCATTGTACCCTGTTCGAAGTTGGCGGGGAAGGCTGGCCCACCTGCAGGACAATTTCGCCGGCCAGCTTGGACAGAAACCCGACAGCTCTGCGCGCCGCGTATCAAGCTGGAGCCCGCCCTCAACCTATCCCGGGGCAGGCCATGGACGAGGTCGTCCAGCATGTCGTTGGGGCGATCACTTGCAAAAGTACTCGCTTACAAAGTGTGGTGAGCCATGGTACGTCGCCGCTCGAGACCGCAGGAAATTGCGTGCGCAGGCCGAGGGCGACACGCGAGACTTCTGAGTTCAGCTTTGCATGCAGGTTTTCCATCGCCCACGCGCATTTATAGCGTTCTGCCCACGTCCGCTTGCGGACCGATTCGATTCGACCGGGCCTTGCCTTGCCTTGCTGGTCATCTCCAGGTCTGCCAGGTCCTAACCTCCCCAGGTGGTTGTCGATAGCCCTGTCGCCTCCGACTGGTGCCAACGCCGCGGTGTCCAGGACCACGTAGCCCGGGGGTACCACTTGTTCCACCCCCATTGTGTCGACCGTCTCCTCGCTAAAGTCGGTGACCGGCTTGAGTTGATCATCGGTGTGATTCGCGATCGGCATGATCACGTTGCATTCTCGTGGGTGGCCAGCTCCAGATGCTAGCTTCGCCGCCGCCAGACCAGCGCGTGCAAGAAAGGCATCCAGCGCGTCCTCGTCCAGCACCTCGTCCTGATCCCTTCGGCATCTGGCTGACCGGCCTTTTCATATTGCTGCAACTTGGGTCGCCAGCCCAGTGTCCAGTCTCGTGACATGCGCTGCACTTGCTTTGCCTATGGGAGGCGCCGAGTTTATCTAGAATATCTTTCGCGCCGAACGTGATTTTGCCGTCGGAATCGATATGCGTCTTGCCGTGTCGAAATCCTCGGTTCGTCTTGCCGTCTTTGAACTGTCGCTGTCGACTGTAGGTGGGTGAGCTTGCTGAGCTACCTTTTTCCTCGTCCACGTCCTTCGGCAGCAACTGTTCCAGTGATATTTCAAGCCTCCGCAGCAAACGTATGCACCTCCTCTTCAGATAGGTCTGTAGCGTCCACCATTGCAATTGCCGCCCCGAGCTTATCCACTTCTGCTGATAAGATCTCCATCTCGTTGTCGTCATCCTCGTAGTCCCCCTCTCCGCTGTCCTCCTCGGCCTCGTCGTCTTCGACTTTTTCGTCAGGATCCGCACCGAAGGCCAAGCTCCACCGGAACCGTCGTCCTCCACCTTCTCGTTTGTGGTTTCTTTTTCCTCGAGCATCGATGCTGTCGAGCTGGATCTCGAGTGTGTCGCATATAGCATCACAATTGTATTCGTTCTGAGCCTGACCCAGGATTGTCTTGTGTTGAGCCTCTGTGATCCCACTCAGACCCAACCAACAAAGCATCCTGAAGTCCTCCGATGCCTGCGTCTGGCCGTTCGTGAGGTCTCGCAGCTTCTCGTAAGCGCCCTGCCTTCGCCGGATGCAGACCTTTTTTGGTTCGCCGGGACTCCGATGTCCGCGTCCGAAATAATCCAAGAACGTCTTCTGCTTCTGAAGGGTTGCCTCTTTCTCCACATGTGAGCGCGCACTCTTATTGAGAATGGCTAGTGCCTTGCCGACGGCCTCTTCCTTCTCTGCTGGAGCGTTCCCCCTGTGAAACTGCTCCGCCAAGGCCTTGGCGCTGATCTTCTCGTCCATGTGACAAAGCGTTCAGGCTCGACCACTGAGCCCCTTCTTTTTTTTCTCCATGCCCAGGAATTCGAATCGCCCTCTCTCGCCCCCTTCTTCAGCTGCTGCCGCGCCTCCGTCAAAACGTGGAATACCATCTTTGTCCAACCGCACGTGTACTTTATTTTCGTCTCGATGTTGAGCCATTGTGGAGTCGAAGTTGCGGCGGTGGAAATCGAAGCGGTGCTGCTTGAACCCGAAGCTCGGCTGCTGGAATTTGAAGCTCTGCTGCTGGACCTCGAAGCCCTGCTGCTTGACTTCGTCGCAGGCGAGATGCGAGGATGGGTCCTCAACAAACAGGCGGTACTTGCCCGTCTGCGAGAACCAGGTCTTTGACAATTATATGAAACAGACGAACCAGCTCTGAAACATAGGCCATCCTTCGTTGACTGCTCCGCTACCAGTATCAATGATAGTGGGCGTGAGCAACCTTTTCCGTTCTCCGCTGCAAGCTCCGCGAAGTGGAGCAGAATTTACGGGGTCAGTGGACCTCGCACACTCAGTGCAATGCAATCAGGGAATCGCTGGTGGCAAACATCGGATAACGCGTTATCGCTCATGCTCAAAAGGGGGTCCTTTGAAATCACTTGAGAGAGAAATTGCCACAGCATCGGTTATGTTCTCTCCGCTGGCCCCCAGTTGGGGCAACTAGTTTACCGAGCTGCTTGGCTGCTGCGCTTCTAGTTGAACACCGCATCAATCTTAACACTTGGGCCGTCTGGGAGGCCTGTTGGGGCCGTCTTGGGCCTCTTGGGCGATCTTTGGGGGCACTTGGGCCGTCTCGGGCCGTCGGAAGCCGGAAAAATGGCAACTGCTACAATCTTTCAAAATGTCATTGGGCATCGCATTTTTGTTTGTTTGTTTCTTCTTTTTGTTTTCTTTTTTTTTCTTTCTTCTCTCAGGCCTTCCTGGGGGCCCTCTTGGAGGCCCTTGTGAGCTGTATTACTTCAAAGCGAGCTGAGGGGCGCAAGGGGTGGAAGCGAGCGCGCGCCCGCGGCCGCGTCGGCTCCAGCGGCTGGCCGCCCAAATATGACCATGTCTCACTGCGAGGCACGCAATCGCTATCGAGACCAAAAGGATATTCCTATTGCTATAGATGGCACATCTTCTCATACTGGGACCATCGCTACTACGGCACAACAGAGCTGGAGCTTGGCTTCTTCTAAGGCGAAGCTGCTGGCTGGGTCTCCCAGCCCCCTTTCAAACTTGGTAGCGGAGCTGGCCTATGGTGGTCAGCGGTAGCTCTACTCCTCACCATCCACGGCACTATCTGGTGGACTACGGACATGGTGGAACATCAGGGCGCAGTGGGTTTGGGCGGAGGAATGTATATAGCTACGCAGTGCCGCAAGGGCAGTTGCCGCGATACCTCTGCTTAAGCGGAGGTCTCGTACTTGTATCCTACATCCCTGAATCATGCGACATGAAATGCTGCCGCCTCCAACCCCACGCAGACTTACGACTACCCAACGGAAGTCCCTTACGAGGCCATTGGATTGGTGTACTATGTTTTGGCTCGCAGGGGTCGCGATCGGGCGTGCGGTAGGACATGCGTGGCGGAGACGACACAAGAACGATTGGCCCTCATTGGGGCCCAGCTAGTCAAGTACCATGTCGCGAATTCGTCCGCGAAGGGCATGCCTGGACCAACGTGCCCACTGGCAATATGACGCCCTCCCAGCAAGCTGCAGCTCTGCAGCGGGGTTTGGGAGGTCTCGCACGGACCATAGCCATGGGGGCGCCTCCAGCAGTTATCAATTTTGGCGTCAACCTAGGTGGCCGCCGTACTGACGGCGCCACCTACATTATGGTCCTCTTAAGCACGAGGCCCGAGAACTTAGAAGAGGAGCGCCAACTCAACTCTGGTACGGCTCTCATTGATTTTCGAGTCCATGCGGGAGAACGCATGGACCAGCCGTTAGCACGGTTTGAGACAGCCCGCTATGAAGCTGAAACAGCCGGCTTCAACGCCCCCATCGTCCAAATCCGAACAGCGATTCTATTTGGAGCCTTTGGGGTGGGGACATCGCACGCATAACAACTCTTGCAGCTTCTAAACCACCATATGCCGAGAGACCAACAACAATTTGACGCTCTACTTGAACGCGCGAGGTCATATGTTTACATTGTTGAGAGAATCCCCGACAATCGTGGTGGCATCTTCAGTCGCGGTCACCGAACCGAGACCTTCCACGTGGAGGCTGACGCAGGGCAACTTGCCAACGACGTCTGGAATGATGATCCACAACCAACTGAGACCACTACACTGTTGGCTCAGAATGGTGGAACGGCCTCGGGGTCGCAAGACTCCCGGGCCATGCTTCGTGGGCCGCCTGGCGCGGCTTCCCCAGACAAGCCATGGCCCTATTGGGCTCAGCGGGGCAGCCCGCCGTGTCCGATTTCGACTCCGGTACTGATACAGATACGTCTTCAGATGACGAAGCTACCGCCCTTGATTATTCTGATATGCCTACATACCTTACTGAAGAGCAACAAGCTCAATAGTTTTTTTCAGGCTACCAAAAAAAACAAGCGTCGCTGGCGGAGACTCACGAAGAAACCGGTCCGAAAGGCAAGGCGTATCGCACGACGATCACTTAAAGGAAAAGGCAAAGGCCGAAGTAAAGGTAAAGGTAAGCGTCGGCGGTTGCATGGTAGAGGCACATTAGCATTCTTAGCATCTCTTACTAGACCTCAGCATGAAGAAATGTTCTTAGCTGGCAGAGGCCGCAGGCATACATCGGGCAAAGGCAAAGAGCGACGGGGAAACCCAAAGGATGCCAACGGTAAAACTATGGAGTGCGACATATGCCACAGCGCGCAACATTTCCGACGCGAGTGCCTTCGTGGCGATGGAAGAGGCGGGGGTCCGTCAATACATCTGGCCCAAACAGATTCCGGCATGCCGTTTGTTGGCTGGAAGTCGCTTTTAGTTGATCCTGCCGATAGCCCAGCCACAATTGTTAATTACATGGTTGCCAGATATCTCAGCGCCAGTGTGACCCTCGAGAATTACGCCGACGAGCTGTTCGAGGAGGTGTTCACTGGCCATAACGACATCGATTTGGCAGAACGGCTGGGCATACCCATCGCGGGGCAACCCGCAGATATTGAATTTGTGGAGAACTCCCGCGTGCCCGCCGAAAAAGATGTTGATGCGGCGGGGGCACCCGCGGATTCAGAAGTTACCATCCTTGCAACAGACGAAGAAATACAGGCGACGCTCTATCCTCGGGCGATTGGAAACCCGACAGACATGGAATTAATTGATGATGATCCTCTGCGGGGAAACCTGCGAGATGCTGGTGATTTGTCTGAGCGCATCCAATGTGAGCTTGGTCCTTATGGAGAATGTCAATGCACTTCTGTTGCTTCCGATCGGTCTATGCGCCGCCAGAAGCGATCGGCAAGCCGCCAATTCTGGAGGAAGAGGCATCGCGATGACGACGATGACGAAGAACGGGAAGATAGCGACCGCATGATACGTCGCGGTCGGGCCCCCGGTCGCTCACCTGATCGTGCGCGCGCCCGCTCCAGCGGCGCTCGCTCTAGCGGCCTTCCGCGCCCTTATCCTCCTGATGCGGGAACCCCAAAGGCCCCGCCATGGCAGGCGAATAGACTTGACGCTCCCCCGAGGGAGCGCCTGCGGGGACACCCGCCTCAAGATGATCAGCCGCGAGAAGCATATCGAGAAGGTGGAATGCAGCGCCTTGTTGGTTTCGCGGAAGCTGGATTGGCTCGTCAGCACATGCCCCCAGATAAGATGCAATGCTGGTTGGATCAGGGTTGGTCTTGGCATCAGATCCGCCACTGATATTCTCTTCGCAATATTACACGAGACGAGGGCGGCAATATCATTCGTTCAGAAAGGACCGGGCCCGTGACATCAAGAGAGCTATCATCGAGGAACGGAGGATTTATCGAGGTGTGTGTTGTTCTGTTTCCATTATGCCGACCACGGGCTTGGCTGCCCCATTAGACGCCCATCGAGAAGCCGGACTTTAAAAAGGACGCCGTGGGTTTGGTCTCATGGTGATGGTCGGGGTTACTGTGCCGATCTTAGTACAGCGCCATATGGGGAGCAGTTGACGGAGAACGATTACGACCACGCCACAGCTGATGACATAACCCGAACAAGCCTCAGATGGAAGAACTTGACACCTAATTTTCATCTGGCGCAGTTCAACCGCGATTGGCACGCAGGGAAACCTGCTGATCACAAATCAGAAGAAGACGATCAACAAGAAGCGGATGCATATGAATATGATGAGATGGCTGAAGAAGCTGACCCCGCGCCCACGGACGCGGCCCCTGAAGGGCGCGCGTCGGGCGATTCTAATATTGAGGACGCCACGTGTCAGACGAACGCCCCGATCGATCCCAAGAACGTCGTTACTGAGAAAATGGATCTCTCCCCTGAGAGGTGGATTGCTTACCGTGCTGAAGGTGCGGGCTGGATAGAGACAAGCATAGTCGAAAGACGCAGCTCTACTACATGCCTTCTTGTTGGAAAATACAAGACCACTATTCATAACGTGGCCCTCAGGGCGCGCCAGATGGTCGCGATTTGAACCCTGGCAGAGGCCCCGTGCGATATGGACCAGGGGCACCGGCAGAGGCCACGGCTAAGGCCGCTCCTAAGCCGAAGCCAGAGGCGATCATCGATATGCCCCCATCGCCGGGTTCATCAAGTGCATCGCTTGGCCCTGGTCAGTTCCGACCGAAAAACGAAGAAGAGGAAGAGCCCGGATGATCCTAACTCTGGAGACAGTAAACAGCAGCGATCTGCGGGGCAACCCGCTGACCGACGTCGATCCAGAGGACCAGCAGCGGCTGCCGCTGCAGTTGCATTTCAAGGCGCCAGTACCCCTACTCCAAAGGAGCCTGTGCCACGTTCCGGCCCCGCACCAGGTCGGACGCACAGGGCAGGGTGGGTGCCCACGCTGGAAGGACGAACAGGGGATGCTTCCTCAACGAGGCGTGGCGCCGAAAAGCAATTGGCTACCTCGTCGAAGGCACCAGCAATGTCTCCCAAAGATAAGACAGTCGAGTCCGACAACATCAAGGAGAAAACACGCCAGGACTTCGACGTCAGTACCCCGACAGGAACTCTTCGGACGCCCAGGGGAACTGGCGCTGCCATATCGGCGGCGAACGCGCCGGCACCTGCCGCATCAGCGGCAGCTCAGCGTCCAGCGGGGCAACCTGCTCAGAGTTCCGCGGGGCAACCTGTTCAGAGTTCTGCACCTGCCCTCGCTTTGGAGATGCCAGTGGAATGCCGAGAGTTCTGGGACAAGTTGCGCACGTCCAATCGTACGAAGATCAACCCAGAATAGCATCCCCAGATTGATTGATGACAGGTCTGATCGATACATGGCGGTGCAGTGCGACCTCGTGGACACTGCCGTTCAGCATGACCAGGGCGCACACGCGCGCCAGACAGTGCGCAATATTCTGCATGAACGCCCAGCGTTCACGCACGATCCTGAAAAGGAATATCTGACTGGGATCCTTACATCAGAAAATGTCAGAACGCCAAGGTTCAGCTATGATAAGCAACGTCAGATTCCAGAGTGGCTTACGACTGCCCTTCGCCACAAACCTTTTCATAAAGGTCGTCTTTCTGACAGATTCCTGCGGGAGGTGCCATCCTGCAATGAGTGCGACGGATGGGCAGAGTTGTCGCAGTTGCTCAACAAGTGGCCAGCTGAAGGATATGAGAATTAGCACCACAATCATCTAGAGACTGTGCGCCGCAAGCTCAAGGATCAACACTTGGCGTGCCAGGTTTTAGCTGTGCTAGACCTTATTGGCATGGTTGATCATGCTGGAATGCAGCATAACAGGCTGCAGCTCAAGAAGATGAAGTACCCCTCCGAGACGCACGACACGTACTTCATCCGGCCAAGTATCGGGCACAGCAGCCCTGGAATACGGTGCCCTGAATCTTTGTATATGAGAATTACGGATTTGACAGTTCCAGGTGCACATTGTTATTTCATTCATGGAACCGAATTGGAAAACATCCCGAATAGACTTGGCCTCGGATTTTCGTGCCGCCCCAACGACGCCAGGAAGAAGAGGGGCAGACAGTTTGCATGGTTGCCCATACCTTCTTGGTGATAGTCGAGTCCAGTCTGGTCTGCGCGTTGATTCCGAGGTGTTGGTCATGGTTAGCTGGAAGAACCTGCTTCGGGACAACGTGCCGATTTGGTGCTCAGCAAATGGCATCATCATGTCAGCAGGCCGTGACAGCAGGATTCCTCCGACCCATATCGTCCAGCTAATGGGTACCTTGCCCAACCAACATTGCAAGTACAATCGTGTGGGACAAATATGGGTCAATCCATTATACTTGCGAGATAGCAGTCAGCCGCATCAGAGTGGTCATATTTCTATCGGAAATACCTTGTGACGTACCCAACCCATTTTGTATCATGGGAAACGAGGAGTTGGCCGAAACTTGCACGGACAATCAAATAATTGCAGGATCCGTTGTTAAATATGTAAGTTACTTTGAACACGCGCCTATGGCATGATGCGCAGGAGAACCATACAAGAAAGAGGGGCGACAGCTACAGGCTCGAAGAGGACATGGGGAGCCGGGAACGAAGAGCAGGAGAAAGACGTGCGGGAAGCCCACTGTGCTGGGCCCCTCAGCAGCCCTCGGGAGTGGCGACAGTTTCACGGATCGCAGCCCCCGGGGGTTGCGAGGTCTAATCTGAGCCTGCGGTAAGTACCCACTGTGCTGGGCCCCTCAGCAGGCTTCGAAAGTGGCGACAGTTTCACAGATCGCACCCCCCCAGGGATTGCGAGATCTAATTTGAGTCTGCGGTGAGTACCCGCTGTGCTGGGTCCCTCAGCAGCCCTCGAAAGCGGCGACAGTTTCACAGATCGCACCCCCCCAGGGATGGCGAGGTCTAGTTTGAGTCTGCGGTGAGTACCCACTGTGCTGGGCCCCTCAGCAGCCTTCGAAAGTGGCGACAGTTTCACAGATCGCACCCCCCCAGGGATGGCGATGTATAATCTGAGTCTGCGGTGAGTACCAACTGCGCTGGGCCCGCAGCCCTCGAAAGTGGCGACAGTTTCACAGATCGCAGCCCCCCAGGGATGGCGAGGTCTAATTTGATTCTGCGGTGAGTACCCACTGTGCTGTGCCCCTCAGCAGGCCTCGAAAGTGGCGACAGTTTCACATATCGCAGCCCCCCAGGAATGGCGAGGTCTAATCTGAGTCTGCGGTGAGTACCCACTGCGCTGGGCCCCTCAGCAGCCCTCGGAAGTGGCGACAGTTTCACAGATCGCAGCCCCCCAGGGGTGGCGAGGTCTAGTCTGAGTCTGCGGTGAGTGCCCACTGTGCTGTGCCCCATCAGCAGGCCTCGAAAGTGGAGACAGTTTCACAGATCGCAGCCCCCCAAGGATGGCGAGGTCTAATTTGAGTCTGCGGTGAGTACCCACTGTGCTGTGCCCCTCAGCAGGCCTCGCAAGTGGCGACAGTTTCACAGATCGCAGCTCCCCCAAGGATGGCGAGGTCTAATTTGAGTCTGCGGTGGGTACCCACTGTGCTGTGCC
The DNA here is from genome assembly GCA_963575745.1 of Prorocentrum cordatum. Lineage (NCBI taxonomy): Eukaryota > Dinophyceae > Prorocentrales > Prorocentraceae > Prorocentrum > Prorocentrum cordatum. The sequence continues at coordinate 16,440 of CAUYUJ010019062.1, forward strand.
CCTTCAGCAGGCCTCGAAAGTGGCGACAGTTTCACAGATCGCAGCCCCCCAGGGGTGGCGAGGTCTAATCTGAGTCTGCGGTGAGTACCCACTGTGGTGTGCCCCATCAGCAGGCCTCGAAAGTGGAGACAGTTTCACAGATCGCAGCCCCCCCAGGAATGGCGAGGTGTAGTTTCAGTCTGCGGTGAGTACCCACTGTGCTGGGCCCTTCAGCAGCCCTCGAAAGTGGCGACAGTTTCACAGATCGCAGCCCCCCAAGGATGGCGAGGTCTAATCTGAGTCTGCGGTGAGTACCCACTGTGCTGTGCCCCAGCAGGCCTCGAAAGTGGCGACAGTTTCAGATCGCAGCCCCCCAGGGATGGCGAGGTCTAATTTGAGTCTGCGGTGAGTACCCACTGTGCCGTGCCCCTCAGCAGCCCTCGAAAGCGGCGACAGTTTCACAGATCGCAGCCCCCCAGGAATGGCGAGGTCTAATCTGAGTCTGCGGTGAGTACCCACTGCGCTGGGCCCCTCAGCAGCCCTCGGAAGTGGCGACAGTTTCACAGATCGCAGCCCCCCAGGGATGGCGAGGTCTAATTTGATTCTGCGGTGAGTACCCACTGTGCTGTGCCCCTCAGCAGCCCTCGAAAGTGGCGACAGTTTCACAGATCGCACCCCCCCAGGGATGGCGAGGTCTAGTTTGAGTCTGCGGTGAGTACCCACTGCGCTGGGCCCCTTCAGCAGCCCTCGAAAGTGGCGACAGTTTCACAGATCGCAGCCCCCCAGAGGCAGGGGGGAAGAGAGGGGCGGGAAGGAAGGTTCGCGCGAGCAGTGCTTTATTCAAAACGAGAACCCAACGCAGGAGGCATGGGAAAAAATATACGAATATCGAAAAGTCGCATCATATTTGAAAGATTGGTTCATCCCAAAACCTCCCTACAATTTGAGGTGTCCCGATCCGGCTCCCATTCAGGAAGTCGAGGTCTCAACAGTGCTGATGATGCAGGATATCAAGCGGGGGCACCTGCGGGGGGGATCTGATGGATCATGGATACAGGCGCAGAGCGCGGATGCGGCAGGTATTACTTCAAGTGGCATCGCGCCCTCCGACACGCTGTGCGCCAACGATCCGTGGCGTGCCCATGTACAGCAACTGCTGGTACCCGCAGGGCAACCTGCTTCACTTGCTCCAATGAGCAGAGCTACCACACCTTTTGGTATTCCACAGAGTGCTGGGAGCACAAACAGCCTACAGGCAAGGCTCAAAAGCATTCGAATGGACTCGCTTCTCCATCATGCTTCACAGGCGACATCGCCATTTGCATCGCCGCGTCCACATGCGGGGAAACCTGCTTTCCCTGACCAATATGCTGCGCAAAGAACCGAGAGTTTGGTTGGTCAGCAAGAGTGGATGCACCGACAGATGCGTGAAGCCGCTCAGAGTATGCGTAGGGGTGGCGCTGACTTCCCTAGCGCCATCTGGACGCCGCCTTGGGAGTATGTTCCGGACCCAAATCCATCACCGGACAACCCCAATCGGTTTGGATACGTGCCAGCATTTTTCAGTCATCCGACATGCGATCCAAGAGCTGCCGTCCGTCCAACAGCAGCACCACTGGACTACCCACTTTATCCTGACTATCGCGCTCAGGTAAGTGGCACTCCCCGAGTGGGAACACAGCCCGAAAACCCGCATGCTCGGGCGACGGCCGACGACTTCTACCAGTCTCAGCTGACGCGCGGCTCAGGGCATGCATCAGGTGTGCCAGGCCAGACCCTCAATATGGATATCTGGCCGCCCCCATGGATCAAGATGGGCAGCAACAGTCCCCAGGCCTAGTAGTGCCATGGACCATGGGAGCGCTGCGCCCTGAGATCCTAGCCATACATGAGGCGCAGCAGGCCAACCTGGCGATGCAGTCTGCCCCAGCCAGCGTCGAAACCAGGAGCGTCAGGCCAATAGAATGCTGAGCCGCGCGGGGCAGCCTGCTATTTCCAATACTGCAGGGACACCTGCGATCAGTCCAGCTACGCTTGCAGCAGTGCAGCTGCCGACGGCTTCACCGATGCGATACGAGGCTGGTGAGACCACTCTGGAGCGTCAGACGCGTATCAGGGCATCGGCAACACCGCCCATCACCAGTCACGGTGACGTCAACAAGTGTGCCATATGCCTGGACCATATCATGAATCACGATAAAGTCTGGAGGCTCAAGTGCGGCCGCATACTCCACGCGCAGTGCTGGGATCGAGCTGCACATGCTCATGTGGATAGACAGTTGGCTGGGAACATGGAAGGTTCCGCTACTGAGGCCCCCTGCGCCATCTGCAAGGATGTTGGCCGAATTACTGCCGAGTTCCATTACACCCTTACCGGAGATCAGGAGTCACTCAATCGTCATGAAGATATACTCCGAGGGGCGAACGACCTCAGGGACCTCCGTGAAGAGCTCAACCGCGCCACGGCGATGATGACGGGCAATGCGGTAGTCTCGACAACGGCACCAGCAGGGCAACCTGCATCATCAGCCAACGCGGGGCTAGTAACGGAGGCAACCACACCAGCAGGGACACCTGCTTTAGATACGCCTATGCCACTTGTAACAAAGACCGCTAACAATGCAGGGACACCTGCTACGTCATCACCACCTTCGGTGCCAGTTAATGACACGCTGTTGAGGCGTATGGAGAGGGCGACTGACAGGAGTGCTAAGTGGCTTCAGTCTCCACACACTCACACGCCATATTGGCGAGACATTCGTCCACGGAGTCAGCGAAGGACAGAGAGCCCAATTTGCGTGCGCAGTGGCAACAGCGCGATATCCGAACGCGACATGCTGCATACTGTGTTTATGGTGAATGCAGATGGCCACATGGGCACGCGCGCAGATGAGGATACGTCTCTGAACCTGGCCACTACCTCTGCATCACACCCATGCACATATGACGGATATCCTACAGCCTGGGTCTTTGAAAGGAATCTTACTACGGAAGAAGAGGCTTGTGGATATATGAACGTCTTTACATCTTTGTCACGAAACGACTGGGTGTTGGAGCAGATGCACCACAAAGGCATGCACGGCGCGACATTGTTTGAAGTGCCAGGGGTATTTTGGTGAACGCCACGAATTAGGTTTGGCAGCCACCAGTGGAACTATGATAAATAGTATATTGAATATTCTGGATATTGGCAGTAATTTCAATACTGTTGATTTGAAGACGGCACAGACCTTCGCGCAGTATCTCGCCCACGCGGACACGCCGCCGAGAGCCCGAACCTGACGTAGAGGCTCTACGTGTCAGGAGTGGGACATGGCGCCGCGATCTGCGATCAGTTCCTGCATTTCAAGATTGCTTGCGAAGAGGGGGGGGGGGGGGGGGGGGGGGATCCGGCGGGGGCACCTGCTGTGCCGAGACTTGACACCTACTCAGCAAATGTAGCCGAGGGTTCTGGGGATAACCTCCCTGCTATCCTGGGTCTGAGGGGCATGTCCAACATGAGAACCATCCTGATCCTGGAGCAGGGGCGCGAGAAGATGATCAGCCCTGGCGCTGAGATGTGCAAGATCCCATTTGGAAAGTGTGCCAGAGTGCTTGATTTGATGATGACTCCTTCTGGACATCTGGCACTCAAGGCTGACGAGTACGGGACCGCTACTGAGGATAAAGGGTCGATGCGGTTTACTATTACGGCCAATCCGCAGTGCCAAGATGAACCATTGCTCGTCAAAGAGGCATTAGGTCCAGAGCCAGCCGCGGGGACACTTATGCATGAGCGATGCCCATGCATGCATGATGTCACAGGATACCAAGGGCATCAGCTCTTCCATCAACGAGGAGACGTTCGCTTTCACGATCCAGTCTTTGGTGAATAACACCTTGAAGACCTGGCCTCGCAGGGATATGTCCTTCGGGACAGACCCTACCTCGGTCGACAAGGACTTCGCCTTGCGCAACTTGCAGGCGAAGGTATATCAGGCCATTTACGAGGAGAGCACGAAGTGGACGCCGCCCGATGCACATGCAGGGACACCTGCGGAAGGGGATGATGCCGCTGAGAAGTTTGATTTTTACTTCGAGCAGCGGCTCTGCAGCGCAGCATGGCGCAGGCAGTTGGACGCCCCCATCGCCAAACGAGTGACGGGGGCAGGCGGCCACTCGCGCTTGCTCAGACAGGCCGAATACTCAGGTATTGTCTTTTCCCAGGCGCCGGCTGCGCGCGCCAGGGACAGCGGCCAGCCCAGCTGCGCGGCTCCCACGGACAGCAGTGGACCCTGCTGCGTGGCCGCTGCAGAAAAAGAAGGGCTATCGCATCATTATCACTTTCGTGCATTTGCTTTTGAAGATATACGGACAGCTTGCGCTGAACTCCGATCCCGTGGCTACATGTGTGACCGCATTGCACATGCTGAGGTCGTGACCTCCACTGGTACACAATATTTGGGTGCACTACTCTGGGGCGATTACCAACTGTTGTGGGTGGCAACACCTGCTGATTGGTATGTGAGACTGCCTGGTAAGAGGGCAGGGCCACATTATCAGCGCATCCAGAATTTGATGTCGAAAGCTCGGGCACTACGCATGACTATTGTGCTTGTGGGACCACCATTATATTTCTGGAAGCAGGGTCCCGTACGGGGCGCTTTTGAAGATCTGGATTTACAAATCATGCGTCTGCGTCTCTGCCATGTCGGCCACAGGCACGACCGCTCTCATGCGTTGCCCAGCGGATCATAATTGCAAGTGGCGACTACCTGCACGCGCACCCCGACCAACTTATGGCGATGCACATGCAAAATAGCAGGGGGACCTGCACAACCTACTGAGCATGGCCTAGATTGGCACGGGCAAGGAGCTCAGAATGCCGGATGGCGCAACAAGACGCTGGCGATCATGTTCGCATGGTTGATCGACCGAATGGATCTACATAGGACGAAGAGAAATCGCATAAGCGCTCTACATCTTAGTATCCACACTCGAGTAGATAAAGGAGCTCGAACCCACGTTCAGTCTCCTAAGAATGGTCCTGAGTGGGACCATGTTGTCAGACGGGTGACGATGCACCTGGACGACAACACGATCATACAAGACATCAAGAGCCATGACCAGCTTATCGGGTACGATTATAACGCACCACTACCCAATGGTGATAACAACATCCGAGCTCGACTGTATTGGGAGCAGCCGGAAGTGACTCCCCTCGGAGACGGGAGCTCACGTCCACGCTCAAGGCGAGTGGCGATCATCGACGACGATCATCTCCCTCCCCTTTCGATTGAGCGCGGCCGCGTGCTCCCCTCTAATCCCAAATTTCCGACACTCCGTTCACCTGAGATTTAACGACAGACAGCACTACCAACCGATGCCAGAATTAAACAAAAGGAAAACAGAAAACAGACAAAGAAGCAGGCATCCATCCACGCAAGACACCCAAACTAGTCCAAGAAGGCAACGATGACTGTGCAGATGACCTGAAAAGACTCGGATGTAGTGCGTACCATTCCGACGTACCTCTCGACTCCGACACGGATGCAGACGACGAAGATGAGATTTGCGTCACACGACTTGCGGGGCAACCTGCTGAAGCCTATGCAGATGTATTCTCCATGGTCCCCACATTGTGCTATGGACGACACAACAATGTAGATATGTTGGAATTGTGCGGAGGAAGTGGAGGCATCTCTCAGCTAGCATTCAGCCGATGTCTGTCCTCAGGGGGGAACCTCGGCAAACGTGCCTTTGCTCACCTTGGCAACGAAGATGTTCAATATGCAGTGGTGCACTATCTGGGCGTTTGTTTTGTCAACGCTGCCATACTACAACCCAAACTGCAGAACAACTGGGTTGCCTTCCTGTTTCAATGCGCAGGTAAACTGCGATTTCATAATGAGAACTTGCCACATTTCAAGTTATGTGGGAAGGTGGCTGTACGTCAGTCAGAAGGATCTTCGGCGATTCTACTTACGAGAACAACCAGTGGGTACTTGGGTGGACAGATACCACCATGGACTTCGTTGGCCAAAAGCAATGGCACTTGCAAGGTGCATATGGATCAATGTACTACTGGCTTACGTGACTCCCATGGGGTACTGATACGAAAACCGAGTGGATTTATGGCCAACCATCGCCTTGTACTTACCCCTTTTGAACGAAAACGATGTACTGGCCATCATCAACACGCGTCGGTATGTAACAATGAACTGCCCACGCCTGCACAGTATACTCCAAAGATGCAGTCGCTGTTTGTCGAGGCTGTTCAGATCGCACACGATCTTTTCCCGGTAAGTCGTGATCCTGTCCATGGTCACCCACCGTGCTGGTCACCGACGTGAGGGGGATACGACTTGGGCGACCCGAGTTTCCCTCGGCAACCTGGTGGCTCGATTGCGGGACCACCCTCGGGATGGTTCGGGCGTTCCGCTTGCGCGGACAATGTTAACCTGACTTCTCCCTCTCATGATAGAGATCCGAGACGTTGCAGGTGGTGCGACAAGGACGACTACCATTGGGAATGTCCGAGCTGTAAGAAGAATTACGGTAAGAACAAGCCTGGGCACGTACTGACACCTGGCACATGCAAGTTTGTCAAGTCTTGGAAGCTGCCCGACAATCATGGACAGATACCGCCGGTTCCTGCCGAATCGGCAGCAGGACCTGCACCGCCGGCTCCTGCTGAGCCAGCAGCACCAACGCCCGAGGCGCCAGCCGCATCACCATTCACGCGGCTAAGAGCACCAAGACCCGTCTCAAGAGCTGGACCTACAGCGGGCGCAAGCAGTCGCGACATTATTGTAGGCAGACATGCTGCTGAACCTGCTGCTCGGCAACCTGCCTCGAGTGGAGGTGGCAGTTCGGATGGCCATCTCCGACTACCACGGGTTAGAGTCAGACGTGGTCGACAACGAGGTGGAGAAGCACTTCCTCCACCACCAGCGGTTAACCCTGCTGCGCGACCACGACTACCAAACTGGCCACGGATCGACGTACAAATCAGTCTACAAAATTCACGAAGCCTTGACCCCAGCGTGGTAACACGTGAGTTGCGGAAGCTACACGTGCATTGTTTCCATGCGAAAGAGCCTAAGGCGAGACTCATCTCAAGCAAGATAGGAATGGACAATGCCTGACTCAACCTGATTACAGGTGTCTGCGACACATGTCGGGAGTGTAGAGCTTGGGACAAGCCTGGGCATACTGTTGTGCCCTATACTGCACTACCTGGCACATGTAATGAAGAAGTGGAATGTGATCTGATGTTCCACAAACAAGAACACAATCTCTTCCATATCACCGATCGCTGTTCACGATATGCTACTGAGATTGAGATACCAGACAATATTATGACAAGTATCCTGGATGCATATCATCCGTGCTGGATGCAGTTTGGACTTGCAAAAGGTACTCTACTTCGACGGAGAGGGCGCCCTTAACAAGAACACTGCGATAACTGTCTTCAAGGCAAAAGGCACTGAACTTAGGATGCGTGCGCGTGGACAGCACGCTACAACCATCGAGGCCCGAAATATCCTACGCCATCTACTTCACGCCATAGAAGTTGAACTCAATAGGCTGGACATACCTCTTGTGCCCACCCGACTACTGCACGGGGCTTTGTTCGCCGCCAACGCGTTCACTTTCTATAACGAAATGTCACCATAGAACGCTCTGTTTGGACGGCAACCAGCAATGCTCCCTGACCTACCTGTCCTGGACCACGAGCAGCCGACGGAAACGTCGGACCATTCTCGTGGGCAGACGATACGGAAGGTATGTATTGAAGCTATCACACAGGCCACAGCAGTAGCTAAAACCAATCGTGCCTTACGCACTAAAACGATTATTTCTCGTCAGCACTAACGCGATGGAGTTGACTTGGTTGATTATCGTCGCCCCGCGACCACGAAGGATGACTGGGGGGCTGGACTGGCCCGTTCCCAGCTGTAAAGAATGACCCCGAAAGGGGTCAGTATATCATCCGAGTGGGCAATCGAGATGTTCAAGTAAAATACGGCGATGCAAGACATTCGCCATATATTGAAGCATTGCTAGCCCCAGAAATTGGCTCCGACAACACTGCACTACGCACAGTGTTTTCATTCGTGGCCAGCCTATCGGCGGGGAGACCTGCTCTGACCTTTGGCTATGTGCCGACCAAGATAGGGGCACTTCAGATGACGAGCGCAAGCCGTCTATCTCCATGTAGCGCTACAGTACCTTATCAGAAACTTCTTTCGCATTGAGTATGTCGTTTCAGGCAGGCTAGCCAGAAGTGTTCATAAGCTGCCTCCGGTTACTTATGCTGACAGCTGCACATTGGTCCACTACGACAGCGACGTGAGTGCAGGATTCCATGATTATGACGCAGAAGGTACTGCTCTGAACATACACGATATAACTCGGCCAGCACATTCGAGAAGTGTTCAATGCCTGACGTCCGCGTAAACCTCAAGCAGGTTTTGATCCGGACACGTCGAGCTGCCAGGAATTGGCGGATACACCGACACCGGAGGGAACCACAAGAGAAGCCTCAGAAGCCGAACCACCACATGATGATGGGCGGCTTCCTACGATTTACGAAGAACCAGAGGCTGATCTCGAGTCGCATGTTATGGAAGTGCGGCATGCAGAACTACAGGAGGAAATGGAACTGCTGGAGGCAGCTCCACCAGAGGACTTCTTCACCATACCTACGCAGATGGTTCCAGATCAAAGTGTGCTGATCACTGAAGCTGATGAACAGCGGGGACACCTGCCGAAGTGGGGGCGCACTTACGACTCCGATACCGAGGAGACGTACTACGTCCCAATGTGCACCATGGTCGAAGACGACAACTACGGACTGGACTCAGATGGACATGGTCGATGTGTCGAATTCTGCTTTACGACAGAAATGTCAAAGGTAGTCCTGTCCGAACAACAACATATGATACTAGAGGCCGACCGGGTGACCACCATGCGAGTATACGTAACCGCCTCTGCAGAGCGAGCTGCGGCCGTCAAGGAAGACGACCTCCTCGCGAAAGCTGGCGTCCAGGCGAATCCCGATAAAGCATCGAAGGCCGTCTACACTGAACTCAAGACATGGTTTGACAACAAGTGTTTTAAGATGCGAGATAGAATTAAAGCGTCGAAAATCATAACTTCGAGATACGTGCACAAATGGAAGTTCGTGAGGAACGAGAAGGGCGAGATGGCACGTGCCATCAGACTACGCTTGGTTTTCCGGGGTTTCATGGACCTTGAAGCCTTCGACGTAGGAGAATTTTCGGGAACAGCGCGACGGTCAAGCCAGAGGCTACTCGCTAGCCCGGCAGCGTGCAAGAAGCAATGGATCAGCGTTTCCCTCGACATCAACATGGCCTTCATGAAGGGACTGACCCATCATGAACTTGCTGAGGCTACTGGTGAAAATGGAACGCGTGGGGTGTCTTATTCTGCCGCCTGGATCGGCCGCGGTGCTCCGGACTCTCCCAGGATTCGATCGCAACGATAAGTCAATGCACTGCCTGCAGAGCTTGAAACCAGGCACAGGGACCAAAGACGCACCACGGGCTCTCCCACTAAAGCTCAGAAGGACCACCAGAGGCTTCGGTCTCCGACCCACGTCCTTCGACGGGGAGTTCGAGACGAACAACAACTTGCTCACGGCCAAGCATGTTGATGATATCAATATGGCCGGGACTGAGGACACCATTGACAAGTGTGTCAAGTGCGTAGAAGATACTTTTGGAAAGTGTAATCTCGACAAGCACACATGCACCAACTGCGCTGTGAGATACACCAAAGATGAGGACGGCAATGCCACTTTGGACCAAGATGAATACATCAAACAGCTCTGTCCTATACAACATCCTGAACTGACCGGCGCCGACGCTGACGCTCAGGCAACCAAGATGGTTGCAGACATGTTCGTCAGCCTCAGGGTGCGCTGGCGCATGCATTAACCACCCAGGTGTGGTTGGTGATGTATGTTGTTTCTCTACAACGTGTCCAAGAACCGACCATCATCCAAGTGCGACGACTGAACGCGATCACTGGGAAGCCACAGGCCTGCCCAAAGAAGATCGTCTACCAGGCGATGAATCCCACGGGCGAGGTCGACCTGCATACCGACTCAGGATACCGACGCCTGAGTGGAGACGCCGACGACGACGCCAAAGGCTATGGCATTCGCGGGGCAAACCTGCTGCGACGTGGAAACACGTCATCCAGTAAGCCTGTCGTTCACTTGATCGATGCGTACTGCGAGTCTCACCGCTTGCAGGTCCGCTCGAGCTATTCAGCAGCGACACTTAGCAGCGGCCCATTATTTGGAGGGCTGTTATCCCACGGTTGTGACTCTGCACGAGCTCCACGCAGGGCCGCTCACGCCCACTCAGCTGGAAGATCTACTCGAGTTGGGTGGCCTGAGCATCGAGGTCACCTTGGCCATAGATGCTGAGTCTGTTTTTAAGTCCTTGTCAAGCAAAGATTTGAAGAAGCTGGCTGATTGTACCCTTTTAGGACACATCAGTTGGATACGGCAGATGATGGAGCGTGGAATCGTGCACATCATCCAGTGGTGTGGCACCCGCGATATGACCGCGGATGGTCACACCAAGGGGAGCACCGACAGAGAAATGCTCCGACAAGACATGGGGGGCATACAGGCCCTCGCGCATGACCTGAAGAGACATACCCCATATCGGGCCAGCCAGACATCAAGTTCTGACGCCGCCTGATGAGTGCGCCAAGTACAGAGCTGTACAAGCGAGGCAACTTGCGAGCGGGTCCACCTTCCTTCTGGCCCGTTCCCTGTTCTGTCCTTGTGTACATAGCTGCTGACCTGCTGCATAGGGGCGACGGGCTCACGCTTGAGCGAGCCGCGGGACGCAAGGAGTGGAAGCGAGCGTGCGCCCGCGGCCGCGTCGGCTGAAGCGGCCAGCCGCCCAAATATGATTGCGCCTCATTGCGAGGCACACAATCGCTTCGAGACCAAAAGGCTTTTCCTATTGCTTAAGATGGCACGTCCTCTCCTACTGGGATTATCGTTACTGCGGTACAACAGAGCTGGAGCTTGGCTTCGCCTAAGGCGAAGCTGCTGGCTGGGCCTCCCAGCCTCCTTCAAACTGTACTGGGCCATCTTAGTGCCATCTTCGGCCGTCTTGGTGGGCCTTTGGCCCGTCCGACGCCGTCGGAAGCCGTTTGGGGGGCCTCTCTGAGCCGACTTGGGGCCCTCTTGGAATGCTCCAGGGCCGTTTTGGAGGCCATATTGGGCGTCTTAAAAGCCGTTTGGGCCGTCTTGGAGGCCTCCAGGGGCCGTCTTGGGGGCCGCTTGGACCTTTCTGGGGCCATTTTGGAGGCATTTTGGGCGATCTTTGAGCGTTCGATCGCCGAAAAGAAGCACATGTCAAAATCCTTCAAACACTTGCAGAAAGTCAGTGTTTGTTTGCCTTGTTACCTAACAGCTTGTTCTGATAGGTTTCTAGTGGTGTCAAAAGAGAGCAGCAGATGACTCCACAGGGGGGTCTGGGCGGGTGCCGGACAGGGTGCCGCAGAAGTCGTTTTAAGCCAACAGTCACACACTTCGTGCTCTTCGACCTCCCAGAACTCCATTCCCGGGCCACATTCTGAATGCCCGGAGCCAACTGTAGGCCACTTCGTGCTCTTCGACTTCCCAGAACTCCATTCCCGGGCCACATTTTGAATGCCCGGAGCCAACTGTAGGCCACTTCGTGGTCTTCGAGTCCCCAGAACTCCATTCCCGGGCCACATTTTGAATGCCCGGAGCCAACTGTAGGCCACTTCGTGCTCTTCGAGTTCCCAGAACTCCATTCCCGGGCCACATTTTGAATGCCCGGAGCCAACTGTAGGCCACTTCGTGCTCTTCGAGTTCCCAGAACTCCATTCCCGGGCCACATTTTGAATGCCCGTAGCCAACTGTAGGCAACTTCGTGCTCTTCGACTTCCCAGAACTCCCATTCCTGGGCCACATTTTCAGCAGGGGCAAGAGCACGACGAGGAGGAGGACGAGCAAGACCAGGAGGACGAGGACGAGCAGGAGCAGGACGAGGAGCAGGAGGAGCAGGAGAAAAAGGACGAGCAGGAGGAGGAGGAGGACGAGCAGGAGGAGGAGGACGACCAGGAGGAGGAGGACGACCAGGAAGAGGAGGAGGAGGAGGAGGAGGGGAGGGGGAGGACTACCAGGAGGAGGAGGAGGAGGAGGAGGAGGAGGAGGAGAGGAGGAGGAGGACGAGGAGGAGGAGGAGGAGGAGGACGAGGAGGAGGAGGGGGGGGGAGAGCACCAGGAGGAGGAGAACGAGGACCACCAGGAGGAGGAGGAGGAGGAGGAGGAGGAGGAGGAGGAGGAGGAGGAGGAGGACACCAGGAGGAGGAGGACGAGCAAGACGAGGAGGACGAGAACGAGGGCGACCAGGAAGAGGAGGAGGAGGAGGAGGGGAGGGGGAGGACTACCAGGAGGAGGAGGAGGAGGAGGAGGAGGAAGAGGAGGAGGAGGACGAGGAGGAGGAGGAGGAGGAGGACGAGGAGGAGGAGGGGGGGGGAGAGCACCAGGAGGAGGAGAACGAGGACCACCAGGAGGAGGAGGAGGAGGAGGAGGAGGAGGAGGAGGAGGAGGAGGTCACCCTCGTTCGAGATGCTGTTCGACCCAGAGATGCTCCTACACATGGCTGTTAGGTTGCTTTGCCGGGATAATTTACCTAACAGCTTGTTCTGATAGGTTTCTAGTGGGGTCAAAAGAGAGCAGCAGATGACTCCACAGGGGGGTCTGGGCGGGTGCCGGACAGGGTGCCGCAGAAGTCGTTTTAAGCCAACAGTCACACACTTCGTGCTCTTCGACCTCCCAGAACTCCATTCCCGGGCCACATTCTGAATGCCCGGAGCCAACTGTAGGCCACTTCGTGCTCTTCGACTTCCCAGAACTCCATTCCCGGGCCACATTTTGAATGCCCGGAGCCAACTGTAGGCCACTTCGTGGTCTTCGAGTCCCCAGAACTCCATTCCCGGGCCACATTTTGAATGCCCGGAGCCAACTGTAGGCCACTTCGTGCTCTTCGACTTCCCAGAACTCCATTCCCGGGCCACATTTTGGATGCCCGGAGCCAACTGTAGGCCACTTCGTGGTCTTCGAGTTCCCAGAACTCCATTCCCGGGCCAGATTTTGGATGCCCGGAGCCAACTGTAGGCCACTTCGTGGTCTTCGAGTTCCCAGAACTCCATTCCTGGGCATGATTTTGAATGCCCGGAGCCAACTGTAGGCCACTTCGTGTCTTCGAGTTCCCAGAACTCCATTCCCGGGCCACATTTTGAATGTTGAGGCAGGCTGAGGCTGAGGCTGAGGCAGGCTGATGCTGAGGCAGGCTGAGGCTGAGGCTGAGGCTGAGGCTGAGGCTGAGGCAGCCTGAGGCTGAGGCCGAGGCTGAAGGCAGACTGAGGCTGAGGCTGAAGCAGGTTGAGGCTGAGGCTGAGGCAGGCTGAGGCTGAGGCAGGCTGAGGCTGAGGCTGAGGCAGGCTGAGGCTGAGGCTGTGTCTGTGACTGCCGTTGCCACTGCGACTGTCATCGCGAATGCGACTACGACTGCGAGAACAGCACAATTCTACAACTGGATTCTCATCTGAATCTTAAGGGGAATGCTTCCAGATATGCTCCTACACATCGCTGTTAGGTTGCTTTGCCGGGATATTTTTTCCCTGGCTTTCTTGGAGGCCCTCTTGGGCCGTCTTGGACCAGCTTCGAGCCAACTTCGGCCATCTTGGTGGGCTCCTGGCCCGTGTGACGCCATCGGAAGCCGTTTGGGTTTTTACCTAACAGCTTGTTCTGATAGGTTTCTAGTGGTGTCAAAAGAGAGCAGCAGATGACTCCACAGGGGGGTCTGGGCGGGTGCCGGACAGGGTGCCGCAGAAGTCGTTTTAAGCCAACAGTCACACACTTCGTGCTCTTCGACCTCCCAGAACTCCATTCCCGGGCCACATTCTGAATGCCCGGAGCCAACTGTAGGCCACTTCGTGCTCTTCGACTTCCCAGAACTCCATTCCCGGGCCACATTTTGAATGCCCGGAGCCAACTGTAGGCCACTGTATTTCCCAGAACTCCATTCCCGGGCCACATTTTGGATGCCCGGAGCCAACTGTAGGCCACTTCGTGCTCTTCGAGTTCCCAGAACTCCATTCCTGGGCATGATTTTGAATGCCCGGAGCCAACTGTAGGCCACTTCGTGTTCTTCGAGTTCCCAGAACTCCATTCCCGGGCCACATTTTGAATGCTGAGGCAGGCTGATGCTGCGGCCGAGGCAGGCTGAGGCTGAGGCAGGCTGAGGCTGAGGCCGAGGCTGAAGGCAGACTGAGGCTGAGGCTGAAGCAGGCTGAGGCTGAGGCTGAGCAGGCTGAGGCTGAGGCAGGCTGAGGCTGAGGCTGAGGCTGAGGCTGTGACTGCGACTGCCGTTGCCGCTGCGACTGTCATCGCGAATGCGACTACGACTGCGAGAACAGCAGAATTCTACAACTGGATTTTCATCTGAATCTTAAGGGGAATGCTTTCAGATATGCTTCTACACATCGCTGTTAGGTTGCTTTGCCGGGATAATTTTTTCTGGTCCGACTTGGGGCCCCGTTTGGGGTGTTCCAGGGCCGTCTTCGAGGCCATCTTGGGCGTCTTGGAGGCCTCTTGGGTCGTCTTTGTGCCCTCTTTGGGCCGTCTTGGGGGCCTTTTGGGCAGTCCTGAGGCCATCTTGGAGGCCTCTTGGGTGCTGTAGGGCGATCTTTGGGGCCGTCTTGGACCATCTTGGGCGGACTTGGAGGCCATCGGAGGCCATCTTGGGCCGACGTGACCATCTTAGCGGGCATCTTGAGCCGTTTTGGATGATTTTTTGGGGGGGGATTAAGCTCCTTGAGAGCCTTTCCGGGTGGCCGGCGGGACGCGCCGGAGCCCCAGGGCGAGTTTTTTCGGAAAAGAACCACAACCAAAACCGATAGGATCCAGCACGCTAGGCACCCCTGTGATAAATCACAAGCGGGCGGCGGATTCATGAATAAGGTTCCGGCGTGTCCACTGTGTATCAATGGATGGCCGAAGGCTTCTCATCGGGATTGGAGTGAGCACCAACATCAATGCCCAAACGCGAATTCGAATTATCCTTGCGGTGCACAACAAGGGTCTGTCGACGAGTGGGTTGAGTACGTCAAGACTGGAAAGCTTCCTGGCATCATCCAGGCGAAGATTAATACAGATTCCAAGCATTGACGAAACAACGAACGAAGCCGCGCCCTGACGGTGCATTGGCAAACAGATGGAAAGTACAGATCACACGCGTGGTGTCGCGTAGAGAAAAAAAGGAAAGTTGCACAGTGCCTCAGGGGATTGTCGTTGTAGTTTTTGTTTCCAACGAGGTGCGAAGGGTAATTGCGCAGTTTGTGAGAGAGGGAGGGGAGGCGGGCGAGGAGGGGAGGGAGGGGAGGGAGAAGGACGGGGAGGGGCGGGGCAGTTGAGAAATTCAAAGGATGGGCGACTTCGGTCGCCGACCTCCTTGAGCTCGTCGTACCCCGGGGGAGCGGATGAGCTGGGATCGATCCTGATGAGGTTGACGATGCGGCTGAGGATGATTCGTCATCATCCGCAGCGTCAGCAGCATCATCACCATCATCAGCATCATCATCATGGTGGTGATAATGATGAGAGGATGAGCTGGGATCGATCCTGATGATGCTGACGATCCTGATGATGCTGACGATGTTGATGATGATGATGATGATGATGATGATGATGATGATGATGATGATGATGATGGCGTTGGTGGTGTTGATGATGACAAAGCTGGTGATGATGATGATGATGATGATGATGATGATGATGCTGATGATGCTGATGATGATGATGATGATGATGGTGGTTGTGATGATGATGACGATATGTTCTTTAGCCTACTGCTCTCTAAATATAGAGTCTCCTTTCTAGGAAGAGAATAGACTCTACCCCCCCCCCGGAGTTATCGCTACCCCTTTCGGGTATGTAAATCCCATATGATTCTGACCACATGTCCATCTTAAATATGAATTTACACTATCCCAGGGGGGCCGGTATCGACCCCCCTGAGGTTCCCTTGTGAAAAAGACTATGCGGTGACACTTTTTTTTCTAACATAGCACTTTTTCACGAATCCCTTGCAAAACATTGGACGACGTGCACACGCGCGTGTCATCGCGCGCGCATGCCGAAATCCTTCAAAAACCTTCGGTGTCGGAAGGATTTCGCAGTCGAGCTTCCAACAACATGCAAAAACACAAGGGTTCGCAACACTGATTTGCTAAAAAAGCTTCCGCGCGAGCTCTTGCAAAATCTTAAGAAAACCATTGGATTTTCAAGATTTTCACACAAAGCTACCAAACGGGCGTCGCGCGCGCGCATGCCAAAATCTGTCGAACGCCCTTGCACGTGTGCCGTCGCGAGAATCCTCTGCAAAACAATGGGACGAAGTGCAGACGCGCGCGTCGTCGCGGGCGTATGCCGAAAACCTTCAAAACCCATCGGTTTCGGAAGGATTTCAAAATCGCGCGTCCAAAGAACCTACAAAAACACAAGGTTTCGCAACACGGATTTTCAACAAAAGCGTGCGCGCGCGCTCTTGCGTCGTCGGCATCTTCTTTCCTCCCTCGTCGTTGTCGTCGTCGGCGTCGCCGTCCTTCCTCCTTCGTCGTTCGCGTCGTCGCCGTCCTCCCTCCTCCCTCGTCGTTGTCGTCGTTGTCGTCGTTGTCGTCGTTGTCGTCGTTGTCGCCGTCGTCGTCCTCCCTCCTCCCTCGTCGTCGTCTTCGTTGGCGACGTCGTTGTCGTCGTCGTCGTTGTCTTCGTTGTCGTCGGCGTCGGCGTCGTCTTCGTCGGCGTCGTCGTCGTCGTTGTCATCGTCGTCGTCGTCGGCGTCGTCGTCGTCGGTGTCGTCGTCGTCGTGGTCGCTGTCGTCGTCGAAGTCGTTGGAGACGTCGTCGGAGTCGTCGTCGTCGGTGTCGGCGGCGCCGTCGTCGTCGTTGTCGCTGTCGTCGTCGCCGTAGGTGTCGTGGCCAAGTGCCATCTGGTACCTACCGTCACGGTCTTGTCTTAAGAGGTCTTGCGACCAAGTTGCGGGTGGAAGGGTGGGATGTTTGCACGAGCAGTGGCGAGGACAGCTTCAAGACGGTCAAAGTGGATTCTCCTTTCTCAACAGAGAATAGACTCTACCCCCCCCGGGGTTATCGCTACCCCGTTCGGGTATGTTAACCACATACGATTCTGACCACATGTCCATCGTAAATTTGAAATCACAATGTCCCAGGCCAACCTGGTTCCCCCCCTGAGGTTCCCTGGTAAAAAAGACATTATGCGGTGACGTTTCTTGTTCTAACGTTGCACTTTTTCGCGAATCCCTTGCAAGAAATGGGACGAAGTGCACACGCGCGCGTCGTCGCGCGCGCATGCCGCAATCCTTCAAAAACCCTCGGTGTCGGAAGGATTTCGCAGTCGAGTTTCCAACAACATGCAAAAACACAGGGTTTCGCAACACTGATTTGCTAAAAAAGCGTACGCGCGAGCTCTTGCGAAATCTTAAGAAAACCATTGGTTTTTCAAGATTTTCACACAATGCTACCAAACGGGCGTCGCGCGCGCATGTCAAAATCTGTCGAACGCCCTTGCGCGTGTGCCGTCGCGAGAATCCTCTGCAAAACAATGGGACGAAGTGCAGACGCGCGCGTCGCTGCAGGCGTATGCCGAAAACCTTCAAAACCCATCGGTTTCGGAAGGATTTCAAAATCGCGCGTCCAAAGAACCTACAAAAACACAAGGTTTCGCAACACGGATTTTCAACAAAAGCGTGCGCGCGCGCTCTTGCGGCGTGGTCGTCGTCGTCGTCGTCGTCGCCGTCGTCCCTCCTCCCGCGTCGTCGTCGTCGTCGTCGCCTTCGTCGTCCTGTGTCTTTCCTCGTGGTCGTCGTCGTCGTCCTCTTTGGCGTCGTGGTCGTTTCCGTCGTCGTTGTCGCCGTGGTCGTCATTCCTCCTCCTCCCTCGTCGTCGTCGTCGTCCGTCGTCGGCGTCTCGTCGTCGTCCCTCCTATTTCGTCGCCGTCGTCGTCGTCGTTGTCGTCGTCGTCGTCTCGTCGTCGTCTTTCATTCCTCCCTTGTCGTTGTCGTCGCCGGCGTCGCCGTCCTTCCTCCTTCTTCGTCGTTCGCGTCGTCGCCGTCCTCCTTTCTCCCTCGTTGTCGTCGTTGTCGTCGTTGTCGCCGTCGTCGTCCTCCCTCCTCCCTCGTTGTCGTCTTCGTTGGCGACGTCTCGTCGTCTTCGTCGTCGTCGTCGTCGGCGTCGTCGTCTTCGTCGTCGTCGACGTCGGCGTCGTTGTCGTCGCCGTCGTCGTCGTCGTCGTCGTCGTCGGCCGTCTTGCTTCTCCGGCCTTCTTGGGGCGCTCTTGAGACGCCCCCGAGGGTTCCAAGACGACCCTGGAGCGATATCTGTGCTCGCTCCCGCATGGGTTTTGCAAACCAAGTTGCGGGTGGATAGGTGGGATGATTGCGCGAGCAGTGGAGTTGACAACTTCAAGTTCGGCAAGTGATTGATTCTCCTTTTTATGAAAACACAGACTCTATCCCCCCCCAGCGTTATCGGTCCCCCTTTCGGGTATGTAAATCACATATGATTCTGACCACATGTTCATCTTAAATATGAACTTACACTATCCCAGGGGGGCCGGGTTCCCCCCCCCTCTGGGGTTCCCTTGTAAAAAAAACACTATGCGGTGACATTTTTGGCGCTTGTTCGCGAATCCCTTGCAAAAAAATTGACGAAGTGCAGACGCGCGCGAGGTCGCGCGCGCGCATGCCGAAATCCTCCAACAAGTCTCGGTGTCGGAAGGAATTCGCAATCGAGTCTCCAAAAAACATAAAAAGACACATGGTTTCGCAACACAGATTTTCAACAAAAGCGTGCGCGCGCGCTCTTGCGTCATCGTCGTCGTCGTCGTCGCCGTCCTCCCTCCTCCCGCGTCAGCGTCGTCGTCACCTGCGTCGTGCTCTCTCTTTCCTCGTGGTCGTCGTCGTCGTCCTCTTTGGCGTCGTTGTCGTTTCCGTCGTCGTTGTCGCTGTGGTCGTCCTTCCTCCTCCTCCCTCGTCGTCGTCGTCGTCGTCCGTCGTCGGCGTCTCGTCGTCGTCCCTCCTATTTCGTCGCCGTCGTCGTCGTCGTCGTCGTTGTCGTCGTCGTCGGCTTCCCTCCTCCCTCGTCGTTGTCGTCGTCGGCGTCGCCGTCCTTCCTCCTTCTTCGTCGTTCGAGTCGTCGCCGTCCTCCCTCCTCCCTCGTCGCTGTCGTCGCCGAAGTCGTCGGAAACGTCGTCGGCGTCGTCGTCGTCGGCGTCGTCGTCATCGTCGTCGTCGTCGGCGTCGTCGTCGTCGTCGGTGTTGTCGTCGTCGTCGTCGTCGAAGTCGTTGGAGACGTCGTCGGTGTCGTCGTTTGTCGGCGGCGCCGTCGTCGTCGTTGTCGCTGTCGTCGTCGGCGTCGGTGTCGTGGCCAAGTGCCATGTGGTACCTACCGTCACGGTCTTGTCTGAAGATGTCTTGCGACCAAGTTGCGGGTGGGAGGGTGGGATGTTTGCACGAGCAGTGGAGAGGACAGCTTCAAGACGGTCAAAGTGGATTCTCCTTTCTAAAGACAGAATAGGATCTACCCCTCCCCCCGGCGTTATCACTCCCCCTTTTTCGGGTATGTAAATCATACATGGTTCTGACCACATGTCCATCTTAAATATGAATTTACAGTATCCCAGGCCAGCTGGTATCTCCCCCTGAGGTTCCCTGGTAAAAAACGCTATGCGGTGACATTGTTTGTTCTAACGTAGCACTTTTTCGCGAATCCCTTGCAACACATTGGACGAAGTGCACACGCGCGCGTCGTCGCGCGAGCATGCCGACATCCTTCAAAAACCTTCGGTGCCGGAAGGAATTCGCAATCGAGTCTCCAAGACATTTTTTTATATATATATATATATATATATATATATATATATATATATATATATGTATGTATAAAGGATTTTGAAACACTGATTTGCTAAAGACGTTTCCGCCAGTTTTTCAAGATTTTCACAAAATGCTACCAAACGGGCTTGGCGCGCGCATGTCGAAATCTGTCGAACGCCCTTGCGCGTGTGCCGTCGCGAGAATCCTCTGCAACAAAACAGGACGAAGTGCAGACGCGCGCGTCGTCGCGGGCGTATGCCGAAAACCTTCAAAACCCATCGGTTTCGGAAGGATTTCAAAATCGCGCGTCCAAAGAACCTACAAAAACACAAGGTTTCGCAACACGGATTTTCAACAAAAGCGTGCGCGCGCGCTCTTGCGTCGTCGTCGTCGTCGTCGCCGTCCTCCCTCCTCCCGCGTCGTCGTCGTCGTCGCCTACGTCGTCCTCTGTCTTTCCTCGTGTTCGTCGTCGTCGTCCTCTTTGGCGTCGTGGTCGTTTCCGTCGTCGTTGTCGCCGTGGTCGTCCTTCCTCCTCCTCCCTCGTCGTCGTCGTCGTCCGTCGTCGTCGTCGGCGTCTCGTCGTCGTCCCTCCTATTTCGTCGCCGTCGTCGTCGTCGTTGTCGTCGTCGTCTTCCCTCCTCCGTCGTTGTCGTCGTCGGCGTCGCCGTCCTTCCCCCTTCTTCGTCGTTCGCGTCGTCGCCGTCCTCCCTCCTCCCTCGTCGTTGTCGTCGTTGTCGCCGTCGTCGTCCTTCCTCCTCATTCGTCGTCGTCTTCGTTGGCGTCGTCGTAGTCGTTTTCGTCGTCGTCGGCGTCGGCGTCGTTGTCGTCGCCGAAGTCGTCGGAAACGTCGTCGGTGTCGTCGTCGTCGTTGTTGTCGGTGTCGTCGTAGTCGGTCTTTAAGAGGTTTTGCAAACCGAGTTGCGGGTGGGTGGGTGGGATGTTTGCACGAGCAGTGGAGAGGACGACTTCAGGTTCAGCAGAGTGGATTCTCCTTTCTAAAAACAGAATAGGATCTACCCCCCCCCCCCCGGCGTTATCACTCCCCCTTTTTCGGTATGTAAATCATACATGATTCTGACCACATGTCCATCCTAAATATGAAATCGCAATGTCAAATGCCAGCCCGTATCCCCCCCTGAGGTTCTTTTGGGAAAAAGAAAAAAAGAAACAACAACCAATAAAAAAGCACTATGCGGTGTCATTTTTTGTTCTAACATAGCATTGTTTCGTAAATCCCTTGCAGAAAATACGACGAAGTGCGCCCGCGCGCGTCGTCGCGCGCGCATGCCGAAATCCTTCAAAATCTTTCGGTGCCAGAAGGATTTCGCAATCGAGTTTCCAACAAAAAGCACGGGGTTTCGCAACACGGATTTGCTAAAAAAGCTTCCGCGCGAGCTCTTCTGCGAATTCTTAAGAAAACCATGGGTTTTTCAAGATTTCACAAAATGCTACCAAACGGGCTTCGCGCGCGCATGTCGAAATCTGTCGAACGCCCTTGCGCGTTTGCCGTCGCGAGAGTTCTCTGCAAAAAACGGGACGAAGTGCAGACGCGCGCGTCGTCGCGGGCGTATGCCGAAAACCTTCAAAACCCATCGGTTTCGGAAGGATTTCAAAATCGTGCGTCCCAAAAACGTACAAAACCGCAAGGTTTCGCAACACGGATTTTCAACAAAAGCGTGCGTGCGCGCTCTTGCGTCGTCGTCGTCGTCGTCGCCGTCCTCCCTCCTCCCGCGTCGTCGTCGTCGTCGTCGCCTACGTCGTCCTCTGTCTTTCCTCGTGTTCGTCGTCGTCGTCCTCTTTGGGGTCGACGCTCCATCGCGCGCCCTCCGGGCGCATCAGCCAACTTCGGGCCGACGCCTCTCTGAGGCGCGGCGCTCGATCATCCTGCGCCTCATCCGGCGCACCGAGAACTACGGCGACCGGCCTGACGTCCTACCGTCTGCGGCCTACGCCGACCTCATCAAGAGCCACGACCTGTACTCAGGTCAGCCGATGAACCGGAAGCCGTACGACCCTGCGCTGCTCAAGGTGCTCCACAGGAACCAGCAGCCTCAGGACCTGCGCGGATGTCTCAGTCCCGAGGGCCGCCGCTACCTGGACCATGCCGACGACCTCATCTTCAGATCCGAGACCGAGCTCGACGCCCTGCAGGACCGCGAGCTCATCCAGCCTGCGACGCCGTATTGGGACCGCGTGCTGAAGCGCAACCGCCGTGCCCGCATCGACTTCATCAACCGACTCCACGCCGTCGGGCTGGTCGGCTTCCGGCTCTCCATCCGCAGCCGTATTGGCGCTTTTTGCGTGGGCAAGATGGATGGGTCCCTGAGGCTGGTGTTGGATGGGCGTGAGCCGTCCTCTCTCCACCGCCGACGTACCGCCCCGCGCTGCCTTGGGCTCAGCTGGGGCGCTCGCTGGCTTAGATCTGTCGGACCAGGCCCTGGCCGCCGAGGGCGTCGACCCGTCGTCGGCCAACATGCGCGCTGCGGGCCTCGATCTCAAGGATGGTTCTACTTGTTCGCGGACGACTACATCGCGGACTGGTTCGGCTTCGACTTCCCGGAGATGGCGCCCGAGTTCGGCGACCCCCTCATCTATTTGCCGTCGGACGGCAGCTTCGTGTAGGTATCCGTTGACACTAGGATCTACGCTGTCTTCCGCGGCCTCGTGATGGGGCGGTCGTGGTCTCTGTTCTTCAGCCAGGACCTGCTCGAGATGGCTCAGCGCCAGGGATCTCTGAGCACCGGGTGCACTGACGGCGACCATGTGGTCCATGAGCGGTGCCCTGCCCCTCGCATCGCCCCAGGGCGGCCTCTGGCGCAGCCCTGCGTCGACAACGCCAGCGTGATCGGCCTGGCCTTCGGCGACGCTGAGGGCGCTCTACGCGGCGCGCAGCAGGCCCTCGACTTCCTCGGCGTCGACTACCACGACCTGGTCGAGCCCGCGCAGCTGTGCGCCACTGTCGCGGTCGTCCTGGATTGCATCGAGAGGCGCCCGCGCCGCGCGCCAGCCCGCGCGTGGCGCCTGCACCTTGGCCTGGAGCACCTTGCTCGCGCGGCGATCGACATGCCGCGCGCTTCGCGTGGTGCGCGGGCACCTGGTGAACCATTTCATGATCCCGAGGCCTGCCCTGGCCGTCCTGGACGAAGGCCACCGGCTCATCGCGCAGCACCTGGGCGACTGCGCGCCGTTCGGCGGGCCGCTGCTGGACGAGCTCCGCGTCGCGAAGGGCCTCGTGCTGCTCGTCGATGTGGACCTGGCCGCCCCCTGGTCGCGCGTGGCTTTCTGCGGCGACGCCTCGGGCGGCGACGGCCGCTGGCAGCGCGGCGGGCATGCCCTCCGCGAGACCGCCTGCTCGGACGCCGAGGTCATGCAGGTCCGGTTTTGAGAGCGCTGGAGGTTCAAGATGGAGGAGGAGGAGCTGGTCGCACCGTGGGCCCCGCGCGAGGCCATTCGCGGCTGGGGCGCCGACCCGCTCGCGACCTCCGACCTGGTCGCCGCGGGGGTCGCAGCTTCTGCCTCCAGGCCGTCCGCGGTGGACCGACGCCTCCCTCGCGCGCGCGCCGTCCTGGTGCAAGGCGCCGCGCCCGCCCTCGATGACGGCCTCGCGATGCGGAGCCATTGGGGGGTGATCGCGCGCGGGGCCTTCAGGTACACGGCCGCCATCCACGCCAAGGAGGCGCGTTTTCAGCTGCTCGGCCTCGCGCGGGCCTCCCGCGATCCACGCGTGCACGGCCTGCGCGTCGGCAGCCTCGGCGACGACATGGCGGCCCTCCTCGGCTTCGAGAAAGGGCGAGCTCGGGGCCGCGCCCTTCTTCAGCTCTGTCGAGTGAGCGCGGCCCGCCAGATCAGCTGCGAGACCCAGTGGAAGTTGCGCTACGTCGAGACCAAGCGCAACCCCGCGGACGAGGATAGCCGCGCCGCCGAGCTGGGCCACGTGCGTCCGGACCACCCTCAGCGAGGCTGCCGGCGCGCCTTGGAGGCGGTGGAGTCCGCCAACGAGGGTCTCGTGGCAGCCCCCGGGGGCCCCCAGGCCGGCCACGCCGGCCGGCCCCCTGTGGCCCCGCCGCTGGCCTCTCCGTCGGGCGGCAGCTGCGTGGACGGCGCGGGTCGGCGTTTTCGTTGGGCGGAGGCCAGCCCGGCCGCGCGGGCAGCCCGCGCCGCCGCCGACGTCGGCGTCGGGAGCGCCGGCCGGGCCGCCCAGCGCGCCGCCAGTGGCCCCGCCGCCCGCCGAGCAGCCTCTGCATCGGGCGCCCTCCTCGACGGGCCGGGCATTTTGCGCGTTCTACGCGGGCGCCGGCAGGCTCACAGCAGCCATCAGAGATAATCGATTGCATTGCGCCCCTCGCTGCGAGATTGGAAATGGAGTTCAACCTTCATCATCGTGCTGTTTATCGCACCGTGTCGCGCTGGATCCGTTTCAGAAAGTTCTGGTACGTGCATGTCGGTGCGCCCTGCACTTTCTGGTTTCTAGTTACAGGGTCTCATCGGCCCTCTCATCAGCATCGAAGTCTGCAAGCGGCCCGCGTCACTCTTCGGCTCTGTTATCGTCATGGTGTGCATTGGTCTTTGGAGAACCCGGCTGGGTCCAAGCTCTTCAACTGGGACCACCTCGCAGGCTTCACCAATGCATCTGGGGGTGCCTGGGCCCCTGTTGCACTACTGCCAGTTTGCTTGTGCGTATATACAGCCAGCCTACATTGTTTCTAGACTCCCAGAGATCACCGCGCTCGGAAGAGTCTGTCCAGGGGATCATGGTCACGAGATCCTCCATGGCAAGGTCGCCATCTCATCGCCGTCGGGCGCCACCCGCAGCCATTGGAAGACCGGCCTGGCGGGCGCATGTCCACCCGAGCTCTGTCGGCGTTGGGCCCACCTGCTCGCTTCCTGCGCCCCCCGAGGCGCGCGATGCGGCGATGCCAGTGACCCTATCTCTGACCACTGCGAGACTGAGCTGGCGGCCAACTACCCTGACGCAGGCATCCAGCTCCGGCGCCCGTGGCCCTGCTGCCAGCGCGGGTCTCCGCCCGAGTGGCCCGCCTCGGCGCCACAGTGGGGCGCCGCCGGGTCCCGGCCCCGCGCCGCTGGCCGCGCGGCAGCGAGCCGGCGCGCGCGCTGCCCAAAGCGCGGCAGCTCGGCGGCTCCAGCGCGCGGCAGGAAGCAACCAGCCTTACCTGAAGCACCAGCGCGCGCAGCCCCGGACAGCGCAGACGCACCAGGAGGCCCACCGCGAGTTCAGCACGCGAGCCGCGAGCCAGCACCTCAGACTCACGAGCATGGACGACCTCGACGCCGCCATGGTAAAGCACCTCGACCACCTGTCCTTCCAGGGCCTCAGCTTTTTCCACGCCAGGAGCGCCGTCCACGGCGCCATCTTTGTGAAGGACTACCCTCGCAGGGCCCCCAAGACAACGCACCGCTCGAAGGACGCCTTCGCCGGCTGGTCCAAAGGCAGGACCCGATCGCGTTCGCGATCCGCTCCCGTGGGAGGGCGCTGTCCTCATCGCCGACAACCTCGCCAAGAAAGGCAGCGAGGGGGTCGGCGCCGCTGGGGCCCTGTTGGTCAGCTACGACGGCTTCGTCAGGCCCAGCAGCGCCCTCTCGATCACGGGCCGCGACGTCAGCCAGTGCCAGGCCGGCTCGAGCCCAAGCTACCCGAACCTGGTGCTCACCCTCGCTCCGCAGGCCGACGACCTCGGACAGCAGCCAGCTCCGACCATGAAGTCGGGCGACCACGACTGCACCATTGTCTTCGGCGACGAGGCCAGCAAGAAGGCAGGCCGCGCAGTCTGTCGAGGCGCCCTGCTGTTGGCGAAACGCCGAGGCCGCCCGAGCAGACCCATCTTCAACTTGTCTCTCGCAGCGTACGAGCAGCTTTTCAACTGGGCCGTCCTCGACGCCGGCCTCTCGGCACTCCGCGTGGCCCCGCGCTGCGCCAGGCGTGGCGGACCGAGCACCGACGCCGCTCTCAAGCTTCGTTCGATCCAGGATATCCAGAAGAGGTCTGTGGCGTTCGGCCACAAGTGTACACAAGTATGGCAAACATTGGACTTTGATGAGACAGATCAACAAGATGAGCTCGAAGCAGCTCAAATCTGTGCCAGCAGCCCTTCGCAGGCTGCAGCTTCTCTTCAAAGTTTAACGTCTCCCATCCCACCCTGTGCCCACAGATCGATTTACGGGTGCGGGAGGTCCGAATATTTCGATAATTCATGCTGGTTCTGTGTTCTTGAGGCCAGGGCCTCGCGAGAAGCGACGCGTCCGTGCAACACCCTTGGCAGAAATGGCTTTCCGAGAGCTTCGCGCACTAGCATGTCCTGTCTCGCGTCTGCTTTGGTCGCCCGTGTAGAGTGGCCAATCGGCGCATTAGCAATGTTCTGTTCCCAACATATTGCTGTGTTCTCGAGGGCGACCGCCCATCGACATCGACCGATGCGATGGGCCGCGCTGCGTTTTTGGCTCATAGTCTCACCCACCCACACCGAAGGGGGGGGAGGTCAGAATATCTGTATAATCCTGGCTGGTTCTTTGTTCTTGAGGCCAGAGCCTCGCGAGAAGCGACGTGCCCGTGCAACGCCCTCGGCAGAAAGCTCCCAGAGCGCTTCGCGCACTAGCATGTCCTGTCTCACGTCTGCTCTGGTCGCCCGTGTAGAGTGGCCAATCGGTGCTTTAGCAATATTTACTTGTCCCATGAATTGCGCCGCGAAAGGCCAATGCGCCGACAGACGAGGCGCGATCCTGGAGATGGCCGTGCACGGAAGCGGCGATCTTCGCGATGTTGCCGCCGTTGGCTGGCCGTGGAAAGAGACCTTCCCCATGATGCTGCCAAAGACAGGCAACCGCTTCGACGTGACAAAATATAGGCCCAGTGCTATCTTGAAGGCTTTCGATCGCTTGCAGCCTGCGCTGGACGCTGAGTAACATGTCGACCAAGTTGGCGTTTGGCCTCACCTGTCTGTAGATGAGAAGGCTGCGTTCCTCGCGTTCGAGGACGCCTGTTCGACGTCTTGGGCGTACAACGCCGCCGTGGATCATCAGTGTCGGCCTTGCAAAAACGCTTAATTCAATCGATCACCGCATCTTGTTCGATGCTCTGCGCAAGCGAGGAGTAGCTGGCGAGTGCATCAGGCTGCTGTCTGACATCTACCATAACCGGGCTGACATTATCAATGGCAGCGCGGGCCTCTGCATTCCGCGCGGCGCCGAGCAAGGGGATGTATCATTTTTCTTGTTATCCAACGCATGTTTGGCGACCGCTGTGCGAGACGTCAAGAGACGAGCGGCTGGAAGGGGCGTTGCAGTCGGTCAGTTGGCGAAGTTGTGCAACGTTCGATTCGCCGACGACATCTTATCGCGCGCGACATCCGCCGAAGAAGCAATCCACACGTTGGGCGCCCTAATGTTGGAACTCGGCAAGAGAGGGCTCTCGCTGAACTCCAGCGAGACCAAGATCGCGACGAATGGCGCCGATCTTCAAAACTCCTGGAAGCGTTGAGGTTTGACTTTGCTGGCGAGCCGTTGACAGCAATGACCGACGAAGACCGCCGCGAATACCTTGGCCGAACATTATCTGGCGACCTGCGCGGGCGCGTGACTTCCACTCCGAATTACCGGATGAGGCGCGCATGGGCCAGATGATTCGAACGGCTACGTCTTGGCAAACAGGCGTATCTCCTTAAGACTCCGCCTGCACTTGTTCCGTGCGACTGTCGCACCATCGGCCGTGCATGGGCTTGTCTGCCAACGGCCTGCCCGACGACCATCGCCGTGGCATTGGTTTTGCGCGCCGGCTGATGCTGCGCAAGGTCGCGGGGTGCACCGAGCCGGGCGGCGATTCCTGGGAAGTCGCAGGACGCCGTAGCAAATTGCAAATTCAATGGGCGATGGACAACGCATACAGGGTTCCAGATTGGCTCCGGAACATGGACAGGGCTAGGTGGCGTCTGATCCAGAAATCGGGCCTCGAGTGGGACTTTTGGGCGTCCATAGTCACGCGTCGAGTGCCCGACATAGCCCGCAGGGGAGGGCGGCCGCGGACGCGGTGCCACTACAGCATCAACGCGCTCTTGTCCTGAAAGGGAACATTTTCACACAGAGTTTTTGAAGAGCCACGGCATTTTCCAGTGGGCGACGTACGAGCAGGAATACGTCGATCACATGAGCATAGAGTGGTCGCCAGTTTTTTCTAATCTTCGTCGTCCTCCTCCTCCTCCCCCCCCCTTCTCTTCACGGTATGCGTGAAATTTTGCCGGCCGCTCAGTTGCGCAATCGGGAATGATGTATGCGAGGGGTGTTGTCTAACGCTGTATTCGGTTCACATTGTATCCTTTTCCGTACGCATTCAGGGGGCGAGCGGTTCTTTGAGCCGGCCGGTCGGACTTGCTTGTTGCTTGCTGCTGGTTGCTTGCTTGCCTTTTTCCAAATTGCCTCCCCCCCCGTTCACCCCAGCGCCATCCGTTCCCGTTTCCTCCTGCTCCTTTTTGTTGTTCCTCGTCCCGCCCAATAGCGCCCCAGATGCAGTCGGAGCGCCCCAAGAGTGCCCAAGATGGTTCCAGACGGCCCGAGAGGTATTCACGACCGCTCAAGAGTCAAACTATAGCCAATTTCGCTGAAGCAGCTTTGGCTCAAGCAATTTGGCTTAAACCATGTGGCGTGATGTAGTTTCTCTCAAGGCAAGCTGCAGAAAACGTGTGGAGTGGGTGGGCTTTGTTTGCTTGTGGTTGCTGTCCTTGTCTATTCACTATATGCCGCGAGCGTGCGACATTATTGCGCTCTTTCTCCCGCCCTCTCTATCCTCCGCTCCTGCTTCGCCCCGAAAGAACCGATAAACATTATGGGGCCGATCGTCGCACCGAAAGCAAGTCGCTACAGCAACGCTCTCGATTGATTCATCTGGCAAAACTGGAACCACAGCGTGGCAAGAGGCTTACGCCAGCCCGCCGGCCCCCAGAAGAGATATGAAGTTAACGGGTGTGGCCTTTTGGGGCCTTTTGGGGACCCCCGTTTGGGCATATTGGGAGTTTTTTTCTGGCCTTTTGGGATTTTCTTGGGCGCTTGCTGGCGATATCGGGGGTACTCTCGGGGCGGATGGCTCGGAATACCAGTTCGAGTTGCATCGCTTGAGCTCCTCTTGGGGCCTTGTGGGATCTCCCTCAGGCCATCTTGGGCGCCTCTTGGGCCGTCTCGGGACCCTCTTCGCCCGTCTTGGGGCCCTCTTGGAGGCTTCTCGGGCCGTCTTGGGGCGATCATGGGCGCTTTTTGATCGGTCTTTGACGCTGTTGAAACCAACACATATACATTTCCCCAATGGGTTTAGACGATTATTGCGTCTTGGGGCCCTCTTGGGGGTCATCTTGGAGCCCTGTTGGGGCATCTTTAAGGCCTCCTGGACAGTCTTGAGGCTATATTCGCCGACTTCGAGGACGCCTGTGCGTGTTAGAACCCTGCTCGAGCAGGCGTAGATCGATTCGTAGGCATCTTGGAGGCCGCGGAGTGTAGAAATGGAGGCGTTGGAGGCCCCGGGGGAGCGTTGATGAGCTCGGAGAGCGCCCCCCCGCCCCCCCCCCCTCCAATCAGATTGCAGTCCCCAGGGGAGGGGGAGGAGGAGGAGGAGGAGGAGGAGGAGGAGGAGGAGGAGGAGGAGGAGGTGGAGGAGGAGGAGGAGGAGGAGGAAGAGGAGGAGGAGGAGGAGGAGGAAGAAGAGGAGGGTGGGTGGGGGTTCGGAGGCCGTCGCACGCGCGGCGAGATCCGAACCCTGCCCCCCTCCTCCCACCGACTCGGGAGAGTCGATTCGGTGGCGAGTTCGAGGAGGAAGTGAGAAGGGGCAGGCCGTCTCAGGAGGCTCGGAAGTCTCCTGGCCTTCTGAGGTGTTTTCTACGCCGTCCCGGCGACGCAGAAAACACTTCTTAGAAGGCGCGAGGGCCTCTGAGAAGTCCCGCCGCCTTCTGAAAAGGCCTTCTCTCCCACTTCCCCCCCTCGCTTGCCGCCGAGAATCGATGGTTGGTGGGGTTGGTTCGGCTGTCGCCACCTGCAACCGTTCTTCGACCCTCGATCTCAGATCGATCGATCCTGCCGACGGCCGCGCCTGCGTGGACTGCGGGGCCTCGATCCTCGATCGGTCTTCGATCCTCGGCCCTCGATCCTCATATCGCTCTGTGACTCCTCGATCCTCGTATCCTCCGCCCTTGTGATCCTCACATTCTCGGCGGGGGTGGGGTTCGGACGCGGCCACCTCTGTGAGGAGCGCGGGCGGAGGCAGGGATTGGCCTCGACGATGTTTTTTGGGCGGTTTCGTGCACCATTGTCGCTCCGATGTCGTTATGCAGTAAAAGGCTGATTGAAGACACGAACAGGAAAAACTAAGACATCACGAAAACGAGGGGAAACAAAAACACGAAAACGTGGGAAAACGAGGGGAAGCGACAACAAAACGAAAACGATGAACACTGTTCAGGGCGACCCCTGGGCGGAGGAAGAGCCGCCCGCGCCCGCGCACCGCGCGCGTGGGGACCGAGGCAGGGCCGGGGCCAGCCCCGTCTCGCCGGGCTCCCCCCCCCCCCGTGAGGCGGGGCGCGGCGGCAGCGCGACGGCGGGGCGCGGCACAGGACCGAGCGGCGGGGGGGGGGGAAGGGACGGGGCGGCGTCGCCAGTTGCCTTCGAGCTTTGCCCCTCGCCTCTTCCTCCCCTCCCCCTCTCCGCCTCTCTGGGCCGTCTCCTCGATCGTCCCACCCCTGCCTCGAGCCTCTCACTCGCTTCCCCCCCCCCCCCTCTGCCCCTCCCCCCTAGCCTCCTCCTCCCGCCCTCCCCCCCCCAGACAGATCCTGCTTCACCCCCTCCCACCTCCACCCCCTCGCGTCCCTCCCTCCTTCAAACGTCCTCATCGTCTCCTCCCCCCCCCTTCCCCGGCAGGAAAGGGAGAAGGAGGATGAGGAAACGAGGAGGAGGAGGAAGAGCAGGAGGAGGAGGAGGAAAGGACGAGGAGGAGGAAGAGCAGGAGGAGGATGAGGAGGACAAGGAGGAGACGAGAAGCAGGAGGAGAAGGCGAGGAGGAGACGAAGAGCAGACGAGGAGGGGAAGGTGGAGGAGGTGTGTGGGGGTGGATTAGGAGGAGGAAGAGGAAGACG
Organism: Prorocentrum cordatum; assembly: GCA_963575745.1. Lineage (NCBI taxonomy): Eukaryota > Dinophyceae > Prorocentrales > Prorocentraceae > Prorocentrum > Prorocentrum cordatum. The sequence goes on from CAUYUJ010019062.1 coordinate 47,500, forward strand.
AAACATGTGGATGTTACAATTTTTATCATTAGTAATCCTCAGCATCATCAGCACCATCATCACAATACTAATACGACTCAGAATCACAATACTAAGCATCATTCGAATGGCAATACACAGTACTAAACATACGACTACTCGCAGTATCACCATTATTAAGAGTCGCTGTAGTAATCGCATTATTGCCTATACTGCTTATACACTGAAAACATACGGGTAATGCTAACCGCAATGCCAACATCATGAACAGTAATATTAGCTGCAGTAGTCATATGAACATCAATATTGGTATTAGCAGTAGAAGAATAAGGAATCGTAGTAGTAGTTGTATGAGTATAAAAAACGGTTGTAGTAGTAGTCGCATGAGTCGTAGTATCGGCAGTAGTAGTGGTAGTAGTAGTAGTCGTAGTAGTAGTAGTAGTAGTAGTAGTAGTAGTAGTAGTAGTAGAAGTAGTAGTAGTAGTAGTAGTCGCAGTAGTAGTAGTAGTAGTAGTAGTAGTAGTTATAGTAGTAGTCGTATCCGTCGTAGTAGTAGTATCCGTAGTAGCAGTAGTAGTAGTAGTAGTAGTAGTAGTAGTCGTAGTAGTAGTAGTAGTAGTCGTAATATTAGTGGTAGTAGTAGTCGTAGTAGTCGTAGTTGTAGTCGTCGTAGTAGTGATAGTAGTAGTAGTAGTAGTAGTAGTAGTAGTAGTAGTCGTCGTAGTCGTCGTAGTAGTAGTCGTAGTAGTAGTAGTAGTAGTAGTAGTAGTAGTAGTAGTAGTAGTAGTAGTAGTAGTAGTAGTAGTAGTAGTAGTAGTAGTAGTAGTAGTAGTAGTAGTAGTAGTAGTGTAGTAGTAGTAGTAGTAATAGTAGTAGTAGTAGTAGTAGTTAGTAGTAGTAGTAGTAGTGGTAGTAGTAGTAGTGTAGTAGTAGTAGTAGTCGTAGTAGTAGTAGTAGTAGTAGTCGGTGGTGGTAGTAGTAGTAGTAGCAGTAGTAGTAGTAGTAGTAGTAGCAGTAGTAGTAGTAGTAGTATCAGTAGTCGTAGTAGTAGTAGTAGTAGTAGTAGTAGTAGTAGTAGTAGAAGTCGTCGTAGTCGTAGTCGTAGTCGTAGTAACAGTAGTAGTTGTATCAGCACTAGTAGTCGTAGACGTAGTAGTAGTAGTAGTAGTAGTAGTAGTAGTAGTAGTAGTGGTAGTAGTAGTGGTGCTAACAATAGTAGTATTATCCGTAGCAGTAGTAGTATTAGTAGCAGTTGTAGTAGTAGGAGTAGTAGTGGTAGTAGTAGTAGTAGAAGTGTAGTAGCAGTAGCAGTAGCAGTAACAGCAGTAACAATAGTGATACGACCATTGACAACATCACTGCGAATGGTACGACCACTACAAAGAGCATGCATGTTGCCAATCATACGAGTATAGTAACAGTGTTGCTGCGAATAATAGAGCAGCATCACCACTAATACTATTAGTATGACGAATACTAGTTATACCACGGGAAAGAATGATAATGCGAACCGCAATGCTGATAACACTAAGACTGACTATGATGCCAATGTCAATCAAACCAGCAACAATACAAACACGAATGATACTGATCACCGTCATGATACGAACAATAATTATACTAATACCACAAACACTAACGATACTAATACGACGAATACAGATAATACGAATCATAAGAAGAAGCATACGTGGAAAAGGAGGAGGAGCCGGAGGAGGAGCCGGATGAATCAGAGGAGGGGGAGTTGGAGGAGGGGGAGTTGGAGGAGGGAGGGAGGAGGAAGAGGAGGAGGAGGAGGAGGCGGAGCATGTGGAGGAGGAGCTGGAGGAGACGAGGTGACGAGGAGACGAGGAGGAGGAAAGGGGATTGGGAGCAGGAGGAGGAGGAGGAGGAGGAGAAGGAGGAGGAGGAGAAAGCCGAGGAGGAGGTGGAGTAGTAGTAGTAGTAGTAGTAGTAGTAGTAGTAGTAGTAGTAGTAGTAGTAGTAGTAGTAGTAGTAGTAGTAGTAGTAGTAGTAGTTGTAAGTAGTAGTAGTAGTGGTAGTCGTAGTAGTAGTAGTAGTAGTAGTAGTAGTGTAGTTGTTTAGTCAGTAGCAGCAGCAGCAGCGTTGCTGCAGAAGCTGTAGCAGCAGCAGTAGTAGTAGTAGTAGTAGTAGTGTAGTGGTGGTGGTTTGGTGGTGGTGCTGGTGGTGGTGGTGGTTGGTGGTTCTGGTGGTGGTGGTGGTTTGGTGGTAGTAGTACTAGTAGGTTAGTAGAGTAGTGGTGGTTGTAGGTGGTGGTGGGGTAGTTAGTAGCTTTTGTACCTGTTATAGAGTTAGTAGTTGTAGTAGTAGTAGTCAGTAGTAGTAGTAGTAGTAGTTAGTAGTCTAGTAGTTAGTAGTAGTTGTTAGTAGGTAGTTGTGTAGTAGTAGTAGTAGTATAGTAGTAGTAGTAGTAGTAGTGTAGTAGTAGTAGTGGTTAGTGTAGTAGTAGTACAAATTGCAGTAGCTGTAGTGTCGTAGTAGTAGGTAGTAGTTAGTAGTCGGTGGTGGTAGTAGTAGTAGTAGTAGTAGTAGTAGTAGAAAACTAGTAGTAGTAGTTAGTAGTTGTAGTAGTCAGTCAGTAGTAGTATAGTTAGTTAGTTAGTTAGTTAGGTAGTAGTAGTAGTAGTAGTAGCAGTAGTAGTAGTAGTAGTAGTAGTAGTAGTAGTAGTAGTTAGCAGCAGCAGCAGCTAGCAGCAGCAGCTGCTCGCAGTAGTAGTATAGCAGTTAGTTAGTAGTGGTTATGGTGGTGTGTTGGTGGAGCTGGTGGTGGTGAGTGGTGGTGAGGTGGTGGTAGTGGTAGTATACTTAGTAGTTAGTAGTAGTGGTGGTGCAATATTGGTAGTAGTCAGTGTAGTAGTAGTTAGTAGTAGTAGTTAGTAGTAGTAGTAGTAGTAGTAGTAGTAGTTAGTAGTAGTAGTAGTATAGTAGTTGTAGTAGTAGTAGTAGTAGTAGTAGTAGTAGTAGTAGTAGTAGTAGTAGTAGTTGTAGTAGTAGTAGTAGTAGTAGTAGTAGTAGCCGTAGTAGCCGTAGGAGTAGTAGTAGTAGTAGTAGTAGTCGTAGTAGTAGTAGTAGTAGCAGTAGTAGTAGGAGTAGGAGGAGGATGAGGAGGAGGGGGGAGGAGGAGGAGGAAGAGGAGGAGGAGGAGGAGGTGAGGGATAAGGAGGAGGGGGACAAGGGAAAGGAGGAGCAGAGGGAGGAGAGGGAGGATTGGGACCAGGAGCAGAAGGAGGAAGGGGAGGAGAGCGAGGTGGAGAAAGAGGAATGAGTGAGGAGCCAGGGGGATGGGAGGAGAGGAAGGAGAGGCGGAGGGAGAGGAGATGGCTGGAGAGAAGGAGGAGGATTCTAAAGACGGATTCTAGGGATGCGCAGCGCGAGCGAGCGACAGTTGAGCCACCTTTGTACGAGCGCCGAAGCCAACGCCAGACATAGCAGGTGCCCTCTTCATGCCACATCACACTCATGCTGAACTCTCTGCCGCGGTTGGCGGCAAAGCTGGCTCTCCGAGGTGATCTTTGGCGGCACCTTTCTCGAAATACCCCTTCCGCCTCGTACACGCGCGCGTAACACGCCACCGCCTATTTTTCTGGGTCGAGAGGCGCGGTCTGTACCTCTACAGCTCCCGTTCCTGGCGAATCCACCGACCGAGCCCCACTAGACCCCGCGGAGCCGCCTCTACCCTCACGGGCCTTGAGCTCTCTGCGATTGGCGGTTTGCTGGGCCGCCTCTGCTTCCTGGGCCAGAAGCGCAGCAGCTCGGATCGGCTTGAGGGCTCCCTCCCATCTGAGATCGAGCCCCTTGGCAATCCTGGACAACTTCTCCTGCCCCTTCGCCGGCTGGCCTGGGCAACGCTTCTTCAGATGCCTGAAATTTGCAGTGGCAATTCGGCCGCACTCGTGGGAAAAGGGAGCATAATAGGCCCCCACCCACCCGCACTTATGGGAGGGGTGGATCTCTGCTGCCGCCCCCTGCTGGGGCTCCTGGCTCGCACGCGGCACCTGCGCCTCCTGACTGAGCCTGGGTGGCGCAGGCGCATGGCAGGGTGTCCTGCAGAATTCGCGGAGGGAGGAGCAGTGCACCAGCTGCTGGTAGACATTGCACTGCCATTCCAGGGCGACAGGACGAAGCGAGTGGGCCGAACTCTCTCTCTCTCTCTCTTTTTTTCTCTCTCTCTCTCTCTCTCTTGCTCTCTGGGTTGAGGAGGGGGGGGAGAGGAGGGGGAGGGGGAGGGGGAGGAGGAGGAGACACCCGCGCGGCGTGGTCTTAGGTTTCGACTGCTCCAACGCCTACAACAGCCTCCCGCGGGCCCGAATCTTTTCTGGACTCCGGGCTAGTGCGCCCGGCCTCCTTCGCACCGCGTACTATTGGTTGGGGACCGCCACTACGCACCTCTACTGGACGACGCCAACGAAGCCCGCTCACCAACACCGGCCTGACGGTCAACGAGAGCAAAACCCAGGCATGGTCAGCGAACAGAGCAGGTGGCCTCCCAGACGCTGTCCGTGCACACAGAGTCGACCACCTAAAGGGGCGACGCGGCGCCCTGGCTCGACCAACAGGAGGACCGGGCGCTAGTTCACGCAAAGGAAGACGGCGCGGCGGCAGTGCAACGGGCGCAGGCCTTCACCCAGAGGCTCCGAGACCTCCGAGAGGTTGGGCTCTCCGCCGAGGTCTACCTCACCCTGCTGCGGACCTTCGCACAAGGATGTGTCACCCACCACCTGCGAGCCAATCTCCAGAGCAATTGGGTGGAACAGCTCGACGCGGTGGTGTTTTTGGGCCCTAGAACACCTCCTGCGCGGGATTCATCTGGACGAGCTCCAGAGGCTGCAGGCCACCATGCGCCTCGCAGACGGAGTGTGCGCCATTCCCTCCGCTGCCCAGACCGCACCGGCAGCCTACGCCGCGAGCTGGGCGCTCTGCCTCTACGACGTGGCGAAGTGCCTGGACGTGAGCACGCTGGAGGGGTTCCGGACGCGGTGCCCGCGGACCCTCCAAGCGTTCGCCCAAGCCGAGCAAGCGCTGCAAGTCTCGGGGGCGACAGCCGGACAGCCCATCGATTGGGCCCGCAGTCCTCAGGAACCCCACGCTAAGCTCCAGGGGGCGTGGAGCAAGGCAGGTTCCGGGAAAAACCGAGAACGACTGCTGCGGGAGCTCCTTGACAACGACCGGCTGGCGCTCCGGGAGTGCGGCGGCGTTGGCACAGCGGCGTTTTTCCAACCTCGACAACCAGGAGATCTTTTGTAGCCAGACGACCACTTCGAGGTGAACGACCAATCCCGCACCCCCCGGCACGACCGCCTCCGCGACCGACAGGCAGCCATGCATATGGCAGGGTTCCACGGGTCATGCTGATTCGACGGGACACCACGTTCCAGCGTGGGATCGCCACTATCCCCGCACCGGGGTCCTCCAGGAAGTATACGGTTGGACATCCAGACGCACGACCCCAGCACCGGTCGACCCATCTTTGTCGCCTGGGGGTGACTTGCGTACACTCCACCTACGCCCCACGCAGGCACGCCCGAGCCGAACGAGATGGACTCGCAGCAGCCCAGATGGTCGACGACAAACGCGGCCGGTACCCCCCCGGGAGGGCCTAGACCTCGTCCCGATGGTCTTCGAGACTGGGGGGCGGCCGTCCGACGAGGCCGTAAGCTTCGTTCGGGGCTACGGCGCTTCTCTTGAGGATGCCGACCGGTCCGAGCTCTTAAGCCGGATCTGGCGGGGCATTTCACGCGCCCTGCGCCCTGGGGAGATAGGCGCCGACCACCACAACCACCACGTGACCAACCACCACCACGACCACTGCCCGCACGGCCGACTCTCAGGACCACCGCCGCCAGCATGGCCACCACAGCCACCAGCTGACTGACTATCGGCATCACCGCCACCAGAACGACCACCACAGCAGCACCGCAGGTACCAGCCACCACGACCACCACCATCACGACCACCACGACCACCACCAACACGACCAGCACGACCACCACGATCACCACCAACGCGGCCACCACGACCACGCCGACGACCGCCGCCGCCCCCCGTCCCCCTCTCCCTTCCCCCTCCCTCCCCTTCCCCTGCCGGCCCGCCATTGCCGCTGCGCCTTTTGCGTGGCCGTCCCCATCCTCCTTCCTCCTCCTCCTGCTTCCCCTTGCGCGCTGGGTGGCCGGCACAGAGGGCGCGGGCAGTCTTCGGCCCGCGTCGCAACCCAGGGCTTGCCTCAAGACGAGGCTGGCCCGGGGCGCAGTGGACCGTGGACGGTCCCCCTCTGGGCGGCCCTCAGATAGCCAGTGGGGGCGCCATCCCCGCGATTGGCCGATGATGATGATGATGATGATGATGATGATGAGGAGGAGGAGGAGGAGGAGGAGGAGGAGGAGGAGGAGGAGGAGGAGGAGGAGGAGGGGGAGGGGAGGGGGGAGGAGGAGGAGGAGGAGGTTTCCGTCGAGGGTTCGTTCGGCGGTCAAACATGCTGAGCCCACTATCTTGATCAAGCACAGTTGGCCACTTGGCAAGTGGAGCTCCGCAAGATCTCAGTCGGTTCCTTTCCTACGACCTCTGAGGGTCCACCTTCGGGCAGTTACTTTTGCTATGACTGTGGTTTTACGTCTACCTCTCTACAGGCTGCGAGGAGCCATATCGGTAACAGAAACACAAGGCCAACAGTTCGCCGACTAGGCTAGTGTCGGGCACATGTTGGCAGATTTGCCTACGAGATTTCCGTCAGGTATGCCGGCTGGTCAAACACTTCGGCAACTCACCCACATGCCGCTTGTCATGGACGGCCACCAGGTTCCGACCCAGCCAGTGCGATATCGACTTGGCTCGCGGCGAGGCCAAAGCAGAGGCAGCAGCACACAGAAAGGCAGGCAGGTCCGACGCCAATGCTTCCCTACCGTGGCTTCAGTGTTATTTTCCTCCCATCGGCCCACTGGTAATTTTTTGGAGAGCAGCTGCTAAAGCGTCTGCTTACGATCCCCAAGCTTTCTCCCCCCAACCCCATGTTCCCCTGAACTGGACCCCTGTTCGTTTGCAGGTGAGACCCTGTATGTTTGTTCTGCATTTGTTTTCAGGACAGAAAGGGCCAATTATTTTCAGCATCACTTCGAAGCGTTACAGGCACAGCGCACCACTAGACTGTATGTGCTGGGCCCTTGATGTTGCAAACCATTCGTCGTTTGGCGACCGAACTCGGGCTGGGTCCATCCATCTTTGGTTCGACATTCTAATGTCAGGAAGGGTTGCTGGAGTGTTGGTGGGTTCACCATGCGAGACATGGTCAGTCGCCAAACATCGACCCGATCCAGAGTTAGCAAGACACCCTCGGCCTTTGAGATGAGCCGCCAAATTGTGGGAACGTGGGCATTTGACTACGCGCGAGGGCTCCCAAGTTGAGCTTCGAAACAAGCTATTACGCACGGCCCTTTTGTTTATGTGCGAAATTCGGGTCCACGGGATCCCTGCCGAGCTTGAACACCCTGCCCACGACGATAGAGTCCCCGATTGTCCCAGTGCGTGGCTATTGCCAGAAGTCCGTCGGTTGGCCGTCCAACAGGGGTTACTAAGTGTATTTTGCTTCAGTGCCGCTTTGGGGCCAAATTTGTTAAACCAACCGTTCTTTTGTGCGTCCATTTGCCCGCCATGGGCCAATATTTGGGAGCCATGCCAGACGGACTTCTGTGCAATCATAGTATGCACCATCGTGCACTCGATGGCCTACGGGCAAGCGACACCAGGGGATTGTCGTCTGCCAAGGATTACCCCTCCAGGCTCAGTCTCTGCCTAGCGGCCACCTTGTTCCAGGACATTTGCTCTAAGTTTCCCCACCCGCGCCACAACTCCCCCAGCCCCGACCCCAGCTTGTTTGTTTCCCCTGCCCGTCTGGGCGTTCCCCTCGCCCCTCCGTTGGTCTCATTCTCGCGAGGCTTGCCTGCGAGAATCCTTGGATTTGGGAGACTCTGGGGGCTGTTGGGATTTACCCATGGGCCTGCGTCGGTTCTATGTTCCCGGTGACCCGTATGTGATTTGTTTGCGTTTGCCATGGACTGCATACTTCATATCAATCGGGGGTCCCAGTGACTGCTGTGCGTTATGTGTGCAAGGACCGAGTCACTCTCTTTCTTCCTCTGTCCCCATGTTTGTTGCTCAAACGGGAGGCTGTGTATAGGCCTGTTTGTGAATGTTGCGACGGGGCCACGTGCCACCCCCCGCGTACGCCCACGGTTTTAGAAAAAGCAGTAATTCAGGGGTGTTGGAGATGCATGCTCCAACGCGTTGCTTGCAACAGTACCTGCACTCGCCTGGGGCGAAGGTCTTTCATCCATCGCCTTTGTCCGTTCTGATTCCGTCTCGCAGTGTACACCCACTGTAAAGGTGGTAGCCTCAGGCACTCCCGCACCTTTGGTGCTGCGCCCTTTGCGCGGCTTCAGCTTGTTCCACTTTCGGGCCTGCTGCTGCCTCTGCTTTGTTCTTCACCCAGTTGTCATCTCGAATTTTTCTCTCCATGTCGGCTTCAACTCTCTGGCCGCACAACCGACCGAACGACCGAGGAAGAGGAGGAGCAGGAGGAGGAGGAGGAGGAGGGGGAGGAACAGGAGGAGGAGGATCGTAGTGTAGCGCAGATGCCCTTGAGGGTAGGCATGACCCTGTCAGTCGGATGGGGCACATGGGCTCTTCCATCCTGAAGCGGTGCTCGTGAAGGTTGGGGTGTCAACCCTTGTGTTCCCAGAGCCTGCGCGGGGACAGTTGAAGGCACCGTGTAATGGTTGACGGTACGTGTGGTCGACATGTCCGAGACAGCCACCTCTGTTCGACGCATGCGGTCAGGCGGTGGGGGCTTCACGACAGGTGACGTCGCCGCCTATCATGCAAGTGATGAGGCGCGAAGCGTATCACATCGCCTGGTCGGAGGATGAGCTGGCATCCCACATAATAGCGTCAGACGCTGACTCCCTAGCCATGTAGGGAGGTCCTGTGGAGGCTCACCGGGTGCTACAAGGTCAGGGCGGCTTGCTAACCCTATCCGGTGCACTGGTGAGCCGTCCAGCTATGCACTGTAATGAGGATGCCTGAGAACTGGGGCACGATTTGTCCGCCCCACCAGGCGCAAAAGCTAGAATCAGAGCGTGCGGCAGCGGGCGAGAGACAGAGTCCGAGTCGCTCTTTGCTGCCACGAGGTCGAAGCAACCGCAGGACACCGGTGAGCTGCCCAGCTAACCGGTGTTCTGCAGGTGCCCCAAAGGGGGCACGAATTGACCGCCCCGCGGGGCGCAGCCGCCGTGCACCGGTGAGCACGATTTGTTCGCCCCACGGGGCGCTGCCGCAGTGCACTGGTGAACTGTCCAGCTAACCACTGTTCTGAAGGTGCCTGAGTGGGGGGGCGCGATTTGTCCGCCCCACCGGCTACAACAATCTAGAGCCAGAGCGTGCGGCAGCGGGTGATTGCGGACATGCCGGCACGCCCCAATCTTGCCATCGCGGCTGGGTCGTCACGCCCAATCGAAGCAGATGTTCCCGAACCTGCCAGAAAATGCGCGATGCCGAATGTTGTCACTGAAGGTGCTTGGGGGGCCCTTGACGCTCCTCGTGAAGAGCACGACCGGCCCACAGCCACGTAGAATAACCATGACGATCAGCTGACTGCGCAAGCACCGCCGGAAAGTACGGCCTGACGAGGCCCAGGAGTAGGGTTTTGGCCTGACGTGGCCTCTGAGGTTGGGGAGCTCATCCTCGTCCTCCTCACTCCTGGGCGCGGTTATCTTCATTGAGCACCGCTCTGGTGCCTCGGACCGCAACTGGAAGGAATGCGCCACAGAGCCGCCAGCCACAGTGTATCCCGTCTGGATACGTCTGCTTTCTCCCGCTCGCGACTGACGCGCCTCAGCGCGCTGGACGCACGAAACGTCTGAGAAGCCTCCACATCCTCCAGGGGCGAAGAGGGGAGGTAGGAAGTAGGGGAGAGGTTGGGGAGCTCATCCTCGTCCTCCTCCCTCCTGGTTGCGGTTATTCCCAACCATCCTGTGGTGTTGGGTCCTCGTTTTGAAGAGACGGTGCCCCGCGTTCTCCTTCCTTCCTTCCCGCTGCCCCCCCCTCCCTCCTCTTCTCATCATCATCAACATCATCCCCATCATCGTCATCGTCATCATCATCTGTCGTCATCATCATTATCACCACCCATGTCGGCACACCCCTCACACGTTTCGTGACCCCATAGGGAGCTCCACCGAAGGTCCCAGTGGGTGTGCCCGCATGCGTCCCGCACACTCATTTCGGCACACCCTTCACACGTTTCGTGGCCCCATAGGGAGCTCCACCGAAGGTCCCAGTGGGTGTGCCCGCATGCGTCCCGCACACCCATTTCGGCACACCCTCACACGTTTCGTGGCCCCATAGGGAGCTCCACCGAAGGTCCCAGTGGGTGTGCCCGCATGCGTCCCGCACACCCATTTCGGCACACCCCTCACACGTTTCGTGGCCCCATAGGGAGCTCCACCGAAGGTCCCAGTGGGTGTGCCCGCATGCGTCCCGCACACCCATTTCGGTACACCCCTCACACGTTTCGTGGCCCCATAGGAGCTCCACCGAAGGTCCCATGTGCCCGCATGCGTCCCGCACACCCATGTCGGCACACCCCTCACACGTTTCGTGGCCCCATAGGAAGCTCGCCGAAGGTCCCAGTGGGTGTGCCCGCATGCGTCCCGCACACACATTTCGGCCCACCCCTCACACGTTTCGTGGCCGCATAGGGAGCCCCTCCGAAGGTCCCCAGTGGGTGCCCGCATGCGTCCCGCACACCCATTTCGGCACACCCCTCACACGTTTCGTGGCCCCATAGGGAGCTCCACCGAAGGCCCCAGTGGGTGTGCCCGCATGCGTCCCGCACACCCATTTCGGCACACCCCTCACACGTTTCGTGGCCCCATAGGGAGCTCCACCGAAGGTCCCAGTGGGTGTGCCCGCATGCGTCCCGCACACCCATTTCGGCCCACCCCTCACACGTTTCGTGGCCCCATAGGGAGCTCCACCGAAGGTCCCAGTGGGTGTGCCCGCATGCGTCCCGCACACCCATTTCGGCACACCTTTACACGTTTCGTGGCCCCATGGGGAGCTCCACCGAAGGTCCGAGTGGGTGTGCCCGCATTCGTCCCGCACATTCATTTCGGCACACCCATCACACGTTTCGTGGCCCCATAAAGAGCTCCACTGAAGGTCCCTGTGGCGCAGTCCGCACGCGTCTCCCCCACCCAGTACACCTCCGTCGGAGGCCGTCGGAGTTCCGCGCCTCTCCTGCCCGTCGTCGCTCTGCCCAGCGGCAACGAACCTTGCGCGCTATCAGACGACCAGCTAGCTCTCTTTGCTGCGCGCAGCGGACGACCCGCGCGCGTCGCTGGGACCCCTTCGGGGCGACCTGCGCGCGTCGCTGGGACTCCGCGCTGCGCTGCGCCCGCAGCTTTGGACTTTTGAGTGCGCGGGCAAAGAGGGAGTAAAAGAAGGGGAGGAAGCGGGCGCGATCCTCGTGGTGGCGTCGCGGCGCGCGGGCGATGCCGTCGGGGAGTCCCGGGGAAGCTCCTTGCGGCGGCCACGCCCAGCGTCACGAGTACTCAGAGGCAGTCATTCACAAACTATTAGCATTCATATACAATTGCACCATGCATTGGCATACTCGCATTCATGCACGTAGACTCGCTCGCACGCAGATTCATTCACAGTCAGACGCACTCGCGCTCAGATCCACCCGCGCTCAGTCTCCCTACGTACTCATATCAATCGTTTTCGTTCGCGTTGCGTACCACGCCATTCACTTCGGCACACCACTAGCACGGTTCGTTGCCCCATAGGGATCACCACCGAAAAAGGGAATCACAATTGCGGTATTCACACCTGCATATGGTTGGGTCCTTCGTCTGGCTAATTTTCATTGTGCACCTCTCTGGTGCCTTTGCCCGCAGGGTGCAATGCGCCACAGAGCCGCCAGCCACAGTGAACCCGCCAGCATTCCACTGCTCTCTCCGCGTTCCAGCGCGATGGGCGCACGAAACGTGTGAGCATCTTCCGAATCCTCCGAGGTTGAGGGGAAGTAGGAGGAGGGGGAAAATGGGAACGGGGGGGGGAGGGAGGAAGGTGAGAGGGGCACGTGAGAGTGTGCAGGACTACCGGCCTTGCCGCCGAGTGCGCCCTTGAGGCAACTGCCTCGCGACAAGGGCCAAGGATGCACGTGGCCCGGTCTGGCCGCCAAGGGGTGGCGGAATATGGAGGGAGGAGAAGGGATGACGGGGACACGTATGTGTGTGCAGGACTACCGGCCTTGCCGCCGTCTGCGTCCTTGAGGCAACTGCCTCGCGACAGGGGCCAGCGTGCAGGATTTGAGGATGCACGTGGCCCGGTCTGGCCGCCATGGGGTGGCGGAGTACGGAGGGAGGAGAGGGGATGAAGGGGACACGCAAGGGTGTGCAGGAACACCAGCCTTGCCGCCGTTTGCGTCCTTGAGGCAACTGCTTCGCG
>CAUYUJ010019062.1:65000-167500 GCA_963575745.1 Prorocentrum cordatum
GGGGGCTCGTCAGCATATTGACCCTGCTCTCGATCGCGCCCCGAGTGGATCTCCAGCAGCTGAAGTCTGCAGACTCTTTCATCGCCACGCAGAGCTCGCTTTGGAGCACCACGCGCACGCCGCGCAACGTGATGGAGATTTGCGTAGCACTGCGCGACTAGATCGCCTTCACTGTAGCCTGCCGCCGTCTGTCGTTCTAGACTTTGCACCGGCCGCGGGAGTGGAGTGGCAGCCGGCTGAGTTGCGAGATATTTGCGATCGCGTTGCCGCGTGCGTTTGCCTCTCCGCTCTCAAGCTGAACGCTATGCCCGCGCTCGCAATATAGTTGCGTCGCTCGCTGGAGTGGGGTGCGAAGGTGGAGTCTGCCACATTGAAGAGCGCGGTCTCCGATGACGCTGCGACTGCAGTCCAAGAAGTGAAATTTATTATGTATACTGCACCGCGTGACGCGCGCATGGGCGCGCGCGCCTCGAGCTCCATGCTCGCGGGCCATAAGACCGCGCGGCGCGCGCGCTGCGACCGCCCCCGCAGAGGGCAGGGCGTTCAGAAGATGAAGCTAGCAGTGCGCAGGCCCCCCCGCCCTGCAGATTTTGTCGACGGGGTTGCCGGCCCGGTCGGCTCCGACCGCTGTATACCTGTTCCTCGCCGCTCTCAGCCGTCTCGAGCTAGGAGAAGAACGAGTAGTACTCGTTCGCGGCAATGCTATTTCCCCTCAGGGTAGGACTGCTGGGCCCGCTGAGACCAGAAGGCCCTCGCCCGCCCGGGCCCCCCCGCCGTGGGCGAGTGGTGCTCCGGGGCGCCGCGGGCCCTGATGCCCCCCCCCCCCCCCCGCGCCGACCCCGCTACGCGCGCTGATCCCCTCTAGGACCACTGGGCCATGGTGGCCTGTCGGCCCCCCCGCCAGGACGCGAAGCGCTTCCTTCCTCGCCTTCAAGCCACCCAGGACATCACTTGGACTCTTGGCCCCGTTCATTCTAGCGAACTGCTGACCCATGCTCGGGATTCGAGCCCGGGCATAGACGGCGCCCCGTATTCTGGTTGGAAATATGGGGGTGTTACGGCTAGACATGTCCTACATCGACATTTTCAACGCGCCGTTAAATCATGGGAGACCCCACCATAATTCAACGGCGCCTTCCTCGCGCTCCCACCCGCGGGCGCGCCAGAGGCCGACCCGCGCGAGACTGCAGCCGACGCGCGCCCGTCTGCCCCCGGCAGTTGCGATTGCAAGATGACGCGCGGCGCTCTTGCTCAGCCGCTGGCCCAAGTCGCTCGGGGAACCATGGGCGAGGGCCAGGGCGGCCTTGTTGGTGGCCGCTCATTAGCGGGCGATGCGCTGGCGCTCGAGGGCAGATGTACGCCGCTCGTCGCGCACGAGGCAGCCCCCAGCGCTGGGTGGCACCCCATGATGCGCGACAAGCTTCTCCTAGCATTGTGCACGACTTGATGTTTTACGTTTTGGGCCACGTGGGCATTTCTCCGTGGCACCGACAAGTTGTAGTACATTTGCAGGCTACCATATTCCAGCATGTCCGGGTTAAGGGTATTATTTTTTTGACATTCCAGCTCTCGCGTGGGCGCGCAGAAGGCTGCCCCTTTATCTGGCCTCCTGTTTGGGCTCGCTTCGGAGACGCGGTTTCGACGGGTTCAAGACGGCCGCCCCCTTTCCGCGCCCGCCCCCGCGCGCCCGTGCTGACGACCTCGGCATCGCTGCATTCAACCAAGGCCCACGCCGGCATGATCATGTTGCACGCTGTCCGTCTGGCTCGCGATCGGGGCCCGCGCTCGCGCGCCAAGAACCGCCAGTTCGTGCCGGCGCCCGATGCTGCGGAGGCGCCCTTCCGAAAGGACTGCCGGGGAGTGAAGGCAAGGGCGTCCCGGGCTAAAATCGGTCGCGTCGGTCGCCACGTCGACGTTGCCCCTGGTCTCGGGGGCGACATTGCGCCCCCGGCGCCCGCCCCCCGGGGGGCGTCAAATCTTTGCGCTTAGGGCCCGCGGGAACTATTCGCATGCGCGACGCGCTCTGCCAGCCTGCGGCGCAGCACGTTGCCCAGTTCTTCGCAGCGCTTGCCTCCAGTATAGGAGGCTCTCCAGCAGCTGCCGTGTGCCCCGCGGCGTTCGCTCACCAGTGCAATGTTGTGGAGTGCAGACTCTTGTGGCGTCGGCTGCTCGGCTCGTAGTCCAACGCGTCTTGCCCGTGTTGCTCAGCGTCGTGCTGCTTGAAGTCGGGGGAGTTCACGCGACTGCGTATTTTTTCCGATATGATGGCGAATGCGCGCAAGACTATGCGATCGCCTACATCCCCTTTGTCTGCCACTGTCGGCACGTGGAAGAATTTCGATTCGCTCCTGGCTGCCCGCGGCCCCATTTTCCGTATGCCATTGCCTTCAAATCAAGATTGCTCGCGAACTCACCCGACTATTCTTTCCTCTCTCCCTCTATCCATCGTTGCTCGTTTTCTTCCTTTTCCTCTTTCTCTTTGTTTCTCTCTCTCTCTCTGGGAGGCACCATCCACCTGCCACAAGCGGCCACTCTGGAAGCTAAGAAGGAGGAAGCCGCAGCGGCCGCCGAGCCCGCGGCAGCCTGCAGTGCGACCGACCAGCCAGGCCAGGCCACCCCAGGGACGGGGCCCCCAGGGGCCGACAACCGCCTCAGCCCTCCGAGGAAGCGCCTTCAGAGGCACCGCTCCCCTCTTCGCGTCGTATCTCTATCTTGTTACCTCATGTCTGTTTTGGCAGCAGCACGCGCAAGCTCTCTGGTGTAGGGACACCCGTAGTCTTGCAGGGGGCGTGATTGTAGCGATGTACATGAGCATTCAGGGGTGTATGAGGACGTGTGCTGCCACGCAGCTTTCGGCTCATCGCTCGCGCCGCCCGCCAGGCCTCGCCATCATGCGGCGCCTCGCCTGCGGCCTGGCCCTCCCCTCGCTGGCTGGAGCACACCCGTCTTCAGGCGGTGCGCCCCAGCACGGAGGAGAGGCTTTCCTGCGACATGCGGAGCGTAGGACGTTCTTCTACCTTTACGATGACAGCATCTACAAATACGATCACAGCGCCATTTTGGACCCGATCGTGAACAGCACCGCCGCCGCTGGTCCGTGCGGCACCGGGCTGCTGGGCGCCCCCGCGAGCGCCTGGCCTGAGCAGCACCAGGGGCCCTGCCCCACGCGCTGCCCCCCTGGGACTTCGACGGCTACTACTATGCCTACGCCGAGTACCAGCACGTCTCCTACGAGCACGCCCTCGTCAACTACGACACATGCATCGCAGTCGACCGCCGATTTTGCCGCAGCTGAGCTGACTCCTGCGTCCTCCGGCCACGCCTCGCACCGCATGCAAGTTCAGCTACGAGGGCTACCATCACTCAATACGACGCCTGCGGTCGACCGTCGTACAGCATATCCTCGATGGCACCCTGTCTTCAGCTTGTCCTCGACCGTCGTGCAGCATATCCTCGACAGGGCCGCTGGCAAGGCCCAGGCACGCAGTGGCGGCTTCAGCCCCGCTGCAGTGCCCTGGCTGCCACCGCCCCCGCATGAGGCAACGCGCGCCGCGCACGACCACCTGCGAGAGTTACCACCGACCACGACGCCTGCCGCCGTACGTCGCACCGTGTACCCTCCAGAGTGTCGCACCCCCACAGCGTGCCGACCTGACAGCTTCGACATTACTGACAGCGGTGGGCCGTGCCACGCTGGAAACCACGCCGCTGAGCCAGCGCCGCAGACGGCTCCACCGTGGCCCCCACAGACCACAGGCGCCTCGCTGCGAGCCATCTGGCTCCTCGCGCCCTACCTGTGCATCACCGTGGAGCCCAACGCGCTATGTGGGCTGCTAATTATGGCCGTGCTTAGCACCCACGCACACGGCCTGACTACCAGCAACACAGCGAGTCCCGCTTCCCCTCTGTGCGCCAGGGGTGAACCTGATGAGGACCCCGCCTTCTGGCACCTGATGAACATCCGAGCACGGCTCATCCCGTGCGCCGCGGCGTGGGCACCAGGCGAGGACCATCAGGACGTTTACTGGGCATGGCTCGAGGACTGCGTCCCGCACGTCCTGGCGACGCTCCATCTGCCACAGTACGACCACCTTTTCCAGGAGGGACTCCGCGGAGAAAAACGACGCCCTGCGTCACCGCACCGCGGTCGACATGTGCGAGGATATCTGGCACAGAGCGGGCCCCGACAGACAGCGCACCAACCGCAACCTCACTCGTATTCAGGGCAGCCACGAGTACCCCACCCGTTACCTTGGCCTCCTTCTGGAATACCAGTGCGCTCGTGCCCAGCTCGTCGGCCCTGAGGCTTTTGCGGCACCACTGCCGCCATACCTCTCACGGGCCCACGCCTTGCTGCCAAGAGGCCTCCCTCCGCCCGACCAAGACGCCCTGGCGTATCTCGTGGATGCGATCCCGCACCACCCGCCAGACCTGCAGCCGCTTGTCGAGGCGGAGCTCGCCGCGGCACCGATGGAACCGCTAAACCTACCACCGCCCGCTGGCCCCCCCGCCCAAAACGCCACGTGTGACCAGCCCGCGGCCGACGCTGAACCGCTTCTGCTCCAGCACGCAGCTGCCAGCGATATCAGCAACATATCCCTGGACTCGTTCCACGTGTCGGACGATAGCCAGAACGACTCCATCCACGACACGGAAACCCAGGACCCCGACGGCACGCCACCGCCAAGTGACGCTGCCCAGCGCGACCGCGACAGCGATCCCCACACAGGGCGCTCCCTGTCGCGCAGCAGTGCGCCCAACAACTCGGCCCAGGCCGACCCCAGCGCACAGCTCAGCGACGCCGAAGGTGCCACCGCCGCCGACGAGCCAGGCCATGCCACCGCACCGCCAGCTCCCACCAGCCCGCGCAGTGGCGGCTTCAGCCCCGCTGCAGCACTGGCTGGACCTGGGCGTCTTCAGACCTCAGGTGGCAGGACCCCGTCCCGCACCCTTGTCCGCCGAGCTAACTCGACTGACTCCAACTCCAGCGCCGTCGACCACTGGCAGGCTGGCCTCGACAACGATCCCATCGAGGACGCGGACCCCGACGCCAGCGGCTCCCATGAGGCCCCGCACAGCGCAGCGGCCTCTCGACGCTGCGGCTGTCTCATCTGCCTCTTCGTGGTCACGTACGCCATCTTGGTAGCCATGCCGTACCAGGACCAGATCGACGGGTACCTGCCGACACCGAGCCGAGACCCCAGCTACCGGCAGCGACGACGCCGTGAAGCTGCGGCACCAGGCCCATCCGTGTCCACTACGCCCCGACGCACAATAGCATACGACGCCGCGCCCGCCTTGTGGGGTCTTCTCAAGTGGACCAGCGCCAAACTCAGAGACATTGTCTCGGGCGGAGCCAGCGCAGTCGGGTCTGGCCTCTGGGGCGCCCTGAAATGGGCCAGCGGCAAACTCGGAGCTATCGCCACAGGCGGAGTGGTTTGCGGTCTCCTCCTGGTCGGCGCCAAACTTCTCGCTCAAGGAGCCGTCGGACACGTAGGAGCCCGCATCTGTGCGCGCGTCCTGGACTCACCCACGGCCCAGTGGTGCCTCCGCTGTTGCCAACCGATCAGGAGCCCGCGCGATGAGGCCCCACACACGCTTCCGCGCACGCATCCCGACGACCCCGAGAGCCAGCACGTGCATCCCCTTCGACACCCGCTGCTACAGGAACACTACGCCGCTGCAGTTGCCGCCGCAGTCGCCGATGTCACCACCGCCACCACCGCCGCCATCGTTGAAGTCACTGCCGCGGTATCGCGAGCCTCGTCTGTCACGCCACGGTCGACCAGCCCGTCCCCGCGAGACGGCCCCACAAGCGGCGCGGCCTCTGGCAACCCGCCGACTCACGAAGCCGCCGCAGCTCAGGCCACCGACGCCGAGGCAAGTGAAGCACGTGAGCGCACCCTCGACGGCGACGGCGTGCACGGAGCGCCCGACGACGAAGCGGATGCAAGCAACGCCCGTGGTTCCTCTTCCGACATGGACACCCAACCACCACGACGGCGAGCACGCCACGCATCACCCGCCAGGCCCCAGGCGCCTTCAGGCCCTGGTACGCCCCACCCAGCCCTCTGGCCACCGACGCGCAACTTACGCAGCACCATCCAGCGCGACCCAGCGGTCCCCGTGCCGCCGACGAGCATCCTCACCTCCCTGTACCAGAACGGCTTTGCGCTTGGTAACAGTGGCGTGACTACGGAGGACATCGAAGACGCCCTGCGACTCTACGA
Organism: Prorocentrum cordatum; assembly: GCA_963575745.1. Lineage (NCBI taxonomy): Eukaryota > Dinophyceae > Prorocentrales > Prorocentraceae > Prorocentrum > Prorocentrum cordatum. The sequence continues at coordinate 71,231 of CAUYUJ010019062.1, forward strand.
CCATCCTCGATTCACCCATGACCCAACGCTCCAAGCGTTGGCGCCGTGGACTGACATCATGCAGAGGCCCCCGAACCGACTCATTTGGGTGCTGGAAGACTCGGGCGGGAACTCAGGCGAGACGATCTTCCCCTACCTCACGTGGGACCTCCGTGCTCCTACCACTGACACGCCCACGGTCTTCTGGCACGGGACCCGCGGCGACCTTGCGGCCCGTCTCGCTTTCAACGGAGGTCACCTCCTGCCGGGCCCCCGCCGTGAAGCGAAGGGCCGAACCGCCACAAATGTCGGCCGCACGTACGTGGGTGTGCACCCGTCGCTGGCCGCGTGGTACGCGGTGCCGCCTCACCCGCCCCGCAGCCTCGAAGACGACACCCTCGCCTGGGGACCCATCGCGCTCTGGATGTGCGAGGCTACCAAACCGCCGCGCGGTGAGAACTGGCACAACTTCGTGAACGGGGAGGCTCACGGAGCGCGCCTCATCTACCCACGGGTCCTGGGCCTCCTCATCCGCATGGACTGGTGTGCCCCCACCGAAGCTGCCTCCAGGTGCCGTGCCCTCCCGCAAACCTGTGGCATGGGCGACTGCGCGCACGCCCTCCACATTGCCGGCTTCGATCACCCAGACCTCCGCGAGGCGGCTGAAGCCCGCGACCAGGAGGCAAAGATCTGGCGCCGGCTGGACACCGCGGCAGCGTGGCCACCGCCGCAGGCACTATACTCGCCAGAGGCAGCGCGAGCATGGGCTACACAGCACTACGACACCGAAGCAGCCACCAGGGCCGACCCCAACCAGCCCCGTCCGCGTGCCTCGCTTCGCAAGCTCCAGCTGGACCCGCAGCCACTGATCGACCTGGTGTACACTGCCGCGGCGCAGGCTGTACCCGAGCGGTGGCAGTCTGACGTACGAGCGCCGCGCCCCAGCGGCTCCAGCCCTGGGGCCGCGTCTGGCTCATCGCACACCTCTCAGCCAGGTTCCGCCTCGGGACACAGTCCAGACCGCTCACCGACGGCATCGGGAGCCGACGACCGCCGTACGCCGTTTCTTATCAGCGCGGCCGCCGCCCTCGCCCGAGGCCATGCTCGCTCACGGCGCTCCGCCTCACGTTCGTCACGGCAGAGCGGCGGCAACTCCGCCTCTGACAGCAGCGACATCGACACGTGGGAGCACATCGAGACGGAAGAGGAGCCGACCGCCTACCACGTCCTCGCCTTCCACGTCCGCGATGTGCGGTCCCGTGTGAACGCCCCTGGCGTCGAGGTCTGGCTCGACCCAGGCGAGCATCACGATGGCGCCTACCTACCGTGGGGGGCGACCGTTGTGGGCCACCGCGTTACTGACCCTGCGGTTGCGGGTCGCGATGGCTGGGTCATCCTTCACCACGACCACGGCGACACCACCACCAGGCTCTGGGCACCGACCCAAGTCCACGTCAAGGCGGACGACACTTGGCGCACGGTCATGATCGCAGCGGACCTGGGGCCCCAGTGGATCGAGCGCCATGCTGACGACGCTCGCCTCCCCGCGGAGGCGGTCCGCACTACAGGCCAGTCCTGGTTCGCCGACGTCTGGCCTTTGTGGGATCGACCCCGACCCCACCCAGACGACGCAGTCACCGACGAGCAAGCGTTCCCGCCCCTACCAGGACGCTGGATTTGCCTACAGTGCCGATTCCAATGCTGCCAGTATTGTGCTGCCCGCCGCAACACGCAGCTCGGCACCTCGGGCCAACCGACGTGCCCGGACTGCTCCCTCAGCGGACTGCGTGCACCTATGGACTGGTCCACGGACTACTCTTGCAACAGCTGGACGTGCGTGTACAGCACCGACGACAGGGCCGCCGACACATGCTGCCTCTCCAGCAGATGCCCGCATCCGCCTCGTCCGCACAGCCTGTTCGACGTCCGTGCCACAGGGATGCCTCCGCACATCCTCGCCCGCCAATACGGCAACGCGCCAGCCCAGCACGACCTCATGGAGCCCCCCCGAGCGCCTTCAGGCCCCGGGGGGGAGCCTCCGCAACCAGGCCAAGCAGGATACCAGGGCCAATGGTATCTACCACCGAGGCCGCGTCGCGTCCCCAAGCAGGGATTGCCCGACGGCACGAGGCGGCCACCAGGGTTCACAGGGACGGGGATGCCTGAAGACCCGTCTCCCGACCAACCGCTGTGGAAGGAAGGCTACGTGCTCTTCGGCCCGCACCAGGCCCTCAAGGAGGATTTCATCTTCAACAAAGCGGTGCGCCGACCTTACTCCCTAGCCATCACCAACATGCACAGGGATCGTGTCACAGTCAGGACCGTCTGCGAGTCTATCGCCGAGCGCATCCACACTACCCGCACGCGCTGGCGGGATGTGGTACTGTACTGGGATGCCGAGGGCGGCCCTGGGCCTCAAGCTCTCGACTACGACATGCGCCTCTGTGACGCCATGGTGAGTCGTGCCACGACCGAAGCCGAGTTGAACCACGACCGCAGCAACCGTGGTAGCTTCTGTCTCTATGGACCAGCGCACCAGCGGGCTGTGAACATCACGGTGCTCCCCGAGCCGCAGAACATTGACTTCGTGGAGCATGTACGGCGCTACTCACCTGTCGGGGAGACTTACCCAGACCATGCCTTCGAGCACGTCTACCAGGGCTGGCGGCGGCCCGACGTGCCGCCCATCCTCCCCGACACCCGCCCGCTCTCGAGAGCCGACCAGCAGCGCTACCAGCAGCACCAGCAGCGCACCCAGCAGCGCGACCAACGCGACGCAGGTCAGCCGAGCACGCCACGCAACCGCTCTCCCGCGCGCGTCCCGACAGGCGACAGAGCGGTGTACGGCGGGGGCGCCGCCTACCACCGTGGCCCCATTGGTGCCATGCCCGCGGCGGCAGGGGCAGCCGCCTCCAGCTACGGCCACGTCCCCCACGCCAGGGTGCACCCAGCGGTCGTCGGCTACCCGCGCGCACTCGGGCAGGCTCCCCCACGGGCCACCTCGCCCGCGCCAGGGTCCACGCGTGCCTGGGGCCATTACCCAGGCCGCCACGACAGCACCGCCAGCAACCAGTCCGCAGCGGCACCCCCTGCGGCTTCAGCCCAGGGGGCTGCACCAAGCCGCGGCAGGACAGGGCGCCCCGCAGGATGGCGCGAGGCGAACGTGCGCGCCTGGCAACCGCGCCAACACACGCCCCCGCCAAACGTGGCCGCAGCGCAGCGCCCTGCCCAGGCAAAGCCCGCCCCCCCTGAGCGCGAGCGGCAGCCGCTCGTCCCGCTCGTCCTCACGCACACCCAGGCACACCACAGCGCCTCCCCGCGGCACAGCGAGGGTAGTGCCCACCGCGTCAGCCCCCGGCCTGACGCCGCCGACCCTGACCAGGCTGCAGCCTCGGCGGCGGGCGGCACAGGCGGCTCCCGCCCGCCCAGCCCAGCACCCAGCGCAGCGCCGATCCGCTCCCCGAGCAGGGCGGACTCTGCGCGCGCCAACGCCCAGGCGGCCTCGCCACGTGACCGCCACACGGGCGGGCGCGTCCCGTGCAGCCGGCCCAGCAGCCGCCACCGCTCGCGCAAGCCCCCTGGGAGTTCCACGAGCTCGCCGCCCCGCGAGACTCAGGCTGACGCCCAAGCCCCCGAGGTGGTGCCACGTTTCGGTGCCGGCGCCAAAGACCCTAACGAGGTCGACCTCGAGCCGACGCCGTCCACGGACCAGGAGCTGCCACCGCCCACCCGCGTCGTCGCCCCCGACGAGGCGCCGACCTTCGACCCCTTCAAGCACAAGTACTCCGTCAAGGACCTCGCGGCGGGCTTCGGCGGCGGCTCACCGCTGTCTCCTCAGAGCCACGGCGGCGCCCCCGCCACCTCTGCCGCTGCCGCGGCAGCGGCGGCCCCGCGTGGAGTCAGCCCTGTCCGCAACGCGAGCCTCACGGCAGCGGGCATGGACGAGGCTCAGCGCCAGGCCACCGACCGCGCCGCTCGCCACGCCCAGCTAGTGGCTGACGCGCTGGCAGGGCGTGCGCCGCCGCAGCCACAGGGCCCACCGCCCGAGGCGAGCGCGGAGGGCGCACACGAACAAGCTGTTCCAGCTGATGCTGCTCATCACGGCACTGACGGGGCGGGCGCGCCGCCGCAGGACGGACCAGCGGTGTCGCGTGCGCAGTATTCGCGCGCGCGCTGCGCCGCTGCCGCGCCGCGCTGCCGCCGCTGGTTTGCTTTTGCTCTTGCGCTCGGCAGGATGGATCGAGGAGTCGCCTCCCTCTCCCCCTGCTGCCGCCTCACCTTTCCTCCCTCCGTCCCCCACGGTACAGGAGTGAGGAGGTTTTTTCGAGGCAGTTTTGCCGATGTTTATGAACCCCCCCCGGCGCAGCGTCGACCATGCCTTGCCTACACTTTTGGCCCGACGGCGGCTTCAGCCCCGTCCAAGCCAATCTGCTGCGACGCCATGAGCTCCTACTGTGGCCAAGCCTCCTACCTGGGTGACGGCCAGGCCGCCCTCCACCGTGCGGGGCGTGCTAACCCCAGCTCCACCGACGGAGATGGGCCAGGTCGCTCCATCCACCTCGTCAGCCTCAACATCACGAGTCTTCCAGCGAACTGGCCAACCATTACCGCCCTAGGTGTCGACCACAACGCCGCAGTCATAGCGCTGCAGGAGACCCGTCATGCCAAGCCTACCAGGCAAGCCATCGTCACCAACGCCGCCAATCCACACCACGGAGGATACCAGGCCAGTCTGGGACCTGACCTGGACCTGGCGCGTGCCCAGCGCAAAGCTGCTCACGGTGGCACGGACCACACGGTCGAGGGCAACACCGGCGCCTCGGGCGGGGTTGCCATCCTCTCTAAGGACGCCATCGTCGACTCCACCGTCGACGACATTGCGACCTGTATCGCCACCCTCAAGGCCAAGAAACGATGGCACGAGGCCTTCCTCCCGCTCTGCACCCAGCACCGCCGCAGGCGGCGACGAAACAACCACGGTCCCGCTGGGATCTACATTGCGAGCCTCTACGGGGTCGCTGGAGGGGACAGCACCGATATATTTCGGCTTGCTGATTGCGCCGCCGCGAGGGTCGGCTCAGCCCCGTATTTCATTTGTATGGACGCCAACACGAACATCGACGACAATCCACACCTGCTGCACATGATGCAGCACGGATGGTCCAACGTCGCTGAAGGCACACCAGACCACACCATGCACACATATGGCAATATCCCTGACTGGGACCGCGTCACCAAGTGCCCCCGCACTTCGCGCATCGACTATGTCATCGCCAACCAAGCTGCGCGATCCCTTGTCACCGACTTCTGCTATCTGCGTGACTTGCCAGCGAAGTCCCATGTTGGCCTGCAGGTCACACTCGACCTAAGCCGCCTCGATCACACGGCCCCACGCCTTTTGGCCCCCACGCCATACCCTCCAAACGACGGAGCTCATGAGGACCACGAACTCCAGGCACTAGGGACCCACATCGCCGGACGATACCACGACCGCATGGAGCAGGCTGACGCACGCGACGATGTGGAACGCATGTTCGCCCTGGCAAACGAGGCCAGCCATGAGTACCATCTCACCCGGCTGCGGGACCTGCCGCCCCCACCGCCAGACCACCCAAAAAAGAAGGCCCCTACCATGCACGGGCTCACACCCACGTTCGAGGAGCGACCCGCCGTCCCCCGCGCCTTTCCCACCTACGGAGCTTCCACGATTCACATGAACCGCCTTCGCAAGCTCCATCGGCAACTTTGCGAGCTTCGCTTCATCGGACTGCACCATCATATAGACTGCCGTGCTATCCCGCCGCACCTGGCGCAACGCATCGACTGCACGTGGGCCGCGGCCCGCCTTCTCTGCCACAAGCTGCGCCCCACGGCCCTCCTGGCTTTTCCTGACGCCTGGACCCCCGACGTGCCAGCGCCACGCGGAGAGCAGCTCGATCGTCTGATCCAAAATCTAGACTCGGAGCTGGCGCGACGTGCAAACCGAGCCAAAGCTGAACGCATCAAGATCTGGTCTGAGGGCGTCCGCGAGCCAAGCGGGCGAAAGGCGGCCATATACGCACGGGCTGCCGACTGCTCGCCCACGGCGTATCTCCGCACGCCTACCACTCCCGACGATGCACAGCTCCACTGCGACATCACCGCCTTCAACCCTGACCAAGCTAGCACGGACGACAGTGACGCCGACACCGACGCCGGCGGCTTCAGCCCCGGCGACGGTAGCTCGCCCGACACGGACAACGACGACGGCCCCATTCGTGGCCCACTACCAGCCCAGGTTCCCGACGCCCTCCCCGCCAACGCTATCGTTGCCAACACCAAAGACATGCTCAAGCTCATGGTCGACACCTGGGAGCCCATCCTGGGCACGTACCGCGCTCGCGCGGGCCATGACGCCGAAGCTATGCCGACGTGGGCGGACTTCTACGACGAATACCGCCAAGAGCTGCCTACGCCATCACCAGCAGCCCCCTTCCACCTTACCGACGACCAACTCATCCACTTCATTCGCACCCGTTCACCGCGCCGCGCGGGGGGACTCGACGGCTGGACGACCAAGGAGGCAAAGGAGTTACCCGACGACATCCTTCGCCTCTTCGCCAGCGTCTTACGTGCTATGCAACGCACTGGCACCATCCCCGAGCCCCTCCTGCACGTGCCAAACCCGTGCCTCCGAAAAGGCCGAGGGGAACTCCCGACGGACCAACGGCTTCTCTCGGTTCTTTCCGTGTGGATGTATGCGTGGGAGGCGCCGGCCTACCGTAGCCTCACGACCTGGCGGCAAGGATGGACCCATGCCACGAGCTTCGGCGCCGTTCCCAAAGCCACCATTGGGGATGTCAGCACTTCTCTCGCCCTGCGCATCGAACACGCCAGGACTTTACTCCTCCCCTTAGCTGGAGCAGCCCTTGACCGACAGAAGTGCTTCGACTACCTCATCACGGACATCTGTCTAAACCTTGCGCTGCACGCGGGGTGCCCACAAGACATCGTTACTGTCCGCCGAAACTTCTACAGACACCACAAACGCTACATCCGCATGAACGGAGCGTACTCCAGGGACCTGGCCAGGACAAACGGTCACCTCCAGGGCAGCTCGTGGTCCCTGGATGACATCAAGCTGCTCATGTGCGTGTGGACAAAGAGGCAGCACCGATACGTTCCTCGATCACTCAGCACTACCTTCGTTGACGACAGCAACTCCACTACCCACACCGCTCCTGAGCTGCAGAAATCTCTCGACGAAACCGCCAAGTTTGACCGATTCTCCGGTCAACGCATTCACCCTGGTAAAGTGGCAGGGTGGGCGCTCACCGATGAGCTGCACGCCGCCGTCACCCAGCTCACACTGGCGGATCGCCCCCTCCGAGTGGTCGATTCCTTCAAGCTCGTCGGGAGTTACATCAACGCCGAGGCAGCGCCGGCTCCAGCCGCGCTTAACCTCACGGCCACCGCAGACGCCCGTGTGCGGAGGGCGACTATCCGCCTGCCGCGCATTGGCAAGCTCCCGTCGCCGATGCTTATCAAGGCGCGGCACGCCCGATCCCTGGCCGCCAGCGTCTGCACCACGGGCACCGACATCCAAGCACCATCAGGCCCAGCCAAGACTGCCTACAACCACGCCCTCAAGGCGGCTATCCGCCCCAAGGGGAACAAGTGGGTCGAGTTCTGGACTCTCATGGCCGTGTGCGTGCCGGGACACGCCCTTGAGATCGACGCCATCACGCAGCGTGAAGCATTCCTGTGCCTGCGGCGTCAGGTTAACCGCGACGTCACACTCTGCGGGCTCGCCAGAGACCTCCAACACCACGTCCAGACCCTGTTTGGTGGAGGACCCGTCGGGCGACTCGTCCAGTCGCTCCAGCAGCTCCGATGGACCTGGCCCACATTTGGCATCATGTACGATGACTGGGGCTGCCCGATCAGCTGGCTGAATCTACCCCAAAACGCCTTCCTGCACATGCTGCGGGCCTCACAACGCAGGGCATTTCTGCGGAAGATCAAGCCACGGCGACACGACCTTGGCTACCTCGCCTCGGTCAGACAGGGCCTTGACCTCTTCGCCAGCACGTGGCTCGCGCGAACCAAAGGAGCAGCCAAATGCACTGCCTGGCAGCTGGCGCTCCTCCTGAACTACCTGTCGGGCGGGGACCACACCCAACAGCGACGATCCCGATCCAACACGTCGGCAGACCCCAGCCCCATGTGCCGCTACTGCGACGAGGAAGAGGAAACTCAGGAGCACACTGTCCGCGACTGTAAGTGCTGGGCCCGAGAAAGAGTTCCTCTCACCACCCTCATCAGTGACGACCAGTGGGCCCGTCTTCCGCCGCACACAAGACACTGCGGGCTCTTCGACGAAGACCCAGCCCTCCTCGACCTGCAGGCCGACCTCGCGAGGGACCCGCTGCCACAGCCCATCCCGCGGCCCCCCCCTGAGGGTGATCCTGCGGCTTCAGCCCAGGACACCTACACCACCTACCTTGACAACGACACTGGATGGACATGGGTCTATGCTGCCACGGACGGTGCGTGCACCAACCAAGCCATCCCACTCCTAGCACGAGCGGGCTACGGCGTCTACTACGGCATCGACCACCGCATGAACTACAGTGCACGCGTTCACGGCCTAACGCAGAACGCCCAGGTTGCGGAGACCCTTGCCATCGTCCACCTTACGGCGTGTGCCGAACGGCCCGTGCACGTCTTCGTGGACAACCAGGCGGTGGTCGATGGGTTCCAAAGCATCATCGACGGACATCCAGCGCCGCAGGGCACGCACGCGGAGCTCTGGGCAATGATTCACCGATGTGTCATGGCCAAGCCCGACATGTTTCGCGTCGAAAAAGTCGCCAGCCACCTGGGAGACCTGGGCATCGACCTTGGGCTCATCGGGCCCATCGCGGAGGAGTTCAACCGTCAGGCCGACGCCCTTGCCACAGCGGCGGCACGCACGCACAACCTCCCCGACGACATCGTTGAAGCTGCCAAAACACGACATCGCCAAGCGACCGTGCTTCACGGGGTCGCTGTCGCCATCTACGAGCGCAGACACCGTACTCTGCCGCTCCCACACCGCAGGGCTGGGTTTACAGCGGCTGAACTCAGCAAAATGGAACCGAACCCCCTGCTGTCGGACCAGGCACCACCCGCGGCTGGACCAGACATCCCGCAGAACCCGGACGAGCTCTGGGCCGAGGCCCAACGGGCGATGTACGACGAACAGGAGGACGACCCGTTCGGCTTCGGCGGGGGACTAGACTTCCTGGACGACGGGCCAGCCAGCGCCAACCTTGCCCCGTCGGGCATCCGCACGACGCCCACCTCGACTCCGCCACCGAGAGCGGCACCGCACCCACATGATGACGTCGCTCACCTCCAAGACGCCGACGAGGACTTTTATGATCCCCTCGGATTGGGTGGCAGCATAGACGACGTCCCGCCGACACCCCACGCTGCCGACGATGCCGCTTCATCGAGTCGCCACCCGGTCACGCGGCCGACCTCTGAGCCCTCGCACGGCATCATGATTGGTCCCTCCGTGCCACCAACCCCGTCCCCCCACCAGCGCCAGCCCGCGGGGGCGGCTTCAGCCCCCCCGCAGGGCACTGAGCCAGTCAGGCCGTCGCGCCCCGTCCACGCTCCTACTGTTGCAGGCTGCGAGGCTGCGGCTCCTCCGTCCTCAGGGGGCGTGGCCCCAGCGGCTTCAGCCCTGGGACCGCGCGACACCCTCCAGTCGCCTCGCCACGGCGACGGCCGCCAGCGCACGGACCGCCGCACCGCGCTGGTCCACCACCTGGCCAGGCGCACCGATGACCTCGTCCCCGCCGCGAGGCCCGCGGCCGCGGGCACAGAGCAGCCGCCCCGCACCGACCGCGAAGCCGAGCTGTCCCAGTCTACGGCCGCTCTCCAGCAGAGGTGCGCAGCTCTCGCCGCCGACCTTGCCGCTGCCCAAGCCCGTCAAGGCCCTTTGCTCCAGCGCCTCCACCGCGCCGGTCGTGCCTTCGCCGAGCTGCTTACACCCCCGCCCGATGGTGCTGCGCCGCCACTCACCCTCCATGCTATGCTGTCATCGCTCCGCGGCGCTCCGCCTGGAGCCCCGCGCTAATCTCCGCCATTCTGCCTGCCCGTGTGCACGCGTGGCCCCGCGTCCACGGTGTCAGGGCGTGGGGGCGGGGGGTGCCCCGTCCCTGCGCGCCGCGCTGCGGCCAAGCGCCCAACTGGCGGTCTGCCAAGCCGCCTAGCCACGTGTCCGCACGTCGCCTTTCTTGTTGGGGCCTTCTTCGTCACGCGGTCTGACACGTGAGATCTTCACAGTCTGTCCGCCGTCCGTAGCTTCAGACGCAATGCGCCGGGGGAGGGGGTCTGTTGCCCGCCCTCGTATCTTAAGGCTGCACCGCCGCTAATAGTGTTTTGCGGGTTGTCGCACCGCAGTGCGCCTCGCGGACGGACCCTGGTCCGCCTACTTGTCCGGTCTCTCTCTCTCTCTCTCTCTCTCTCTCTCTCGCGTTTTTATTATTATTATGGTTTTTCTCTCCTCATCTCTCTCTCTCTCTCTCTTTCTCTTTCTCTTTCTCTTTCTCTTTCTCTTTCTCTTTCTCTCTCTTTCTCTCTCTCTCTCTCTCTCTCTCTCTCTCTCTCTCTCTCTCTCTTTGTTTTTTTTTGTTTTTCTCCTTCTCTCTCTCTCTCTCTCTCTCTCTCTCTCTCTCTCTTGCCACTGCCTTCGGCGCTGGGTTGAAGAACTGCGCCCCGGGCAGCCGTTCCCAGGCTGACCTGGCCAGGCTCAGGTGCTTTGGTTGAAAAGAAACTCGGCTTGTGTGTCGCGTTTTCGGCCTTCTTAAAGCCATTGCCAACTCCTGGGCCACGTCTCGCCGATTCCTAAATTGTCGCCAGCGATGTAAGTTTGGCTGCTACGCTGCAGGAGGTGATGGCATTCCCCAGTGTATGTCGCGCCCGCGCTTGCTTCCTACTGTCCGTGCCTCTCTGCCCGCGCTTCCAATGGACTGGGGTGGAGACGCCTATGATGGCTTCATTCTCTCCTCGGCCAATTTCGAGAATGACATGCCTGCGTTGTTCTCGAACGCGTTGACGGCCGATGGGTTGCACGTCGCCTTCAATCAGCAACGTGCCAGTGAGTCGACAAGGCCAGGCGCTGCTCGCCTCGCGTTTTACGCGCGGCCTCGTGATTTGGCAATCCGCTCATGAGCAGCGAGAGAGTTCATAGCAATCAGATCGAACATGGATTGATGTTTTGCCCTGTTACAGTCAAGTGCTCTTTTGCGCCTGCCCTCGCCTCGTTATCAAGTCTGGTCATGACTCGGTCGCCCCCCCCCCCCCCCCACCCCCCCTCCTTCTCATATCCAGGTTGTTGTCCAACAGAACAAGTAGAGCGTGGGCACGTTATCCACCCAGATGCGCGGCGCGCTGGGTTGTTTCTTGTTGCGGGGTGGGAAGGGGGGGGGGGGGGGGGGACATAGCGCATCCTCCTCCTCTTCGATCGCCTCCTCCTCCTCCTCCTCCTCCTCCTCCCCCTCCTCTTCCTCCTCCCCCTCCTGCCCCTACTCCTGCTCCTACTCCTGCTCCTAGTCCTACTCCTGCTCCTGCTCCTACTCATCCTCCTCTCAGGCCCTGCCGAGCCCGTCTAGCCCCCCATGCGAACTCTTGCTGAGCCTTGCTAGCCCTTGCTAAACCTTGCTAAGTCGTGGTAGGCACTGCCGGCTCTTGCGAAGCACTGCTGGGCCCTGGCAGCTCGTGGTAAATCCTGTCAGTGAGCCCTGCCAGCTCCGGCTGAGCCCTGCTAGGTCCTGTTGTTAAGTCACGTTGCGGAGCCTTGCTAGCGCCATGCCGAGTCACGATATGCTCCAATCAGGTGTGCCAGGCCCTCCAAAAGTATGCCAAGTTTTACCGGCACTTGCTAGTTTCGTTTGCAATGGTAACTCTTGCGAGGCAGTGTTAAGACGTCCAATGCCATGGCAGGCCTTGCGAAGCCCTGCGGCGCCCCCTATCAAGGTGTGCTTCGCCAATTTAGGCTTTGACGTGCTATACGAACCCATGCTAAGCCCTTGCAGGCCCTGATGAGCCGTGCTAGGCCCCTGCGGAGCTTTGGTGGCGTCTGCTTTGCCTTGATAAGCTCTGCCGAGCCATGAGGTTCCCTTGTGAGCCACGCCAGGCCCTGTGAAACCCCGGCCCCGCTAAGCCATTTTACGCTTTGCTATGTCATGCGTAGCCCAGCCATGGCCTGCCACGCCCTGCCAGGGTTTGCTAAGCCCTGCGAGGCCGGGCCAAGCCCCGCTACGCCCTGCTGCGTTATGCCAAGCATTCCGTACCGCTGCTAAGCCACGCTCAGTTTTCTTACGCCTTGGCATGGCCAGCGAAGCGCTGCTAAGCACGGTTCAGCCTTGCGGGGGCCTGCTACGCTACGCAGAGCCGAGTTCATCTCTGATGAGCCAACGTTGGCTCTGCCAGACAGTGCAAAGCTTCGTTCGGCTCTGGTATGCCCCGCTGGGCGCTGATGGGTAATGATCGTTTAGGCTCGGCCCCGGTAAACCATGCTGTGGAATGCTAAGCCATAGGACGCCCTGTTGCCCAGCCCCCCAAAGGCAAGCGAGGCGTCGTTCAGCTGTGATGAGTCTTGATGATCCCTGGTAAGCAACGTCAGCTCCTCCCAGACATTGCTACGATGTGCTAAAATTGTAGTACCCTTTTTGCTAATCACTGCGAGTCTCTGCTCATTCCTGTTAAGCCCTGTTACGCATTGCTACGTCCTGCCTAGCCCTGCTGAGGTACGCTTAGCTACCTAGGACTGAGTCCTGCTAGGTCTTGCAAGGCCTTCCTGACCTTGCCAAGTCCTGACAAGCTTTGCTTCGGCATGAGTAGCCTTGCCAGGCCAATCTAAGCCCCGCTAAGGTCTGCCCAGCCGAGGTGTGTTCTGCTAAGCACTGATCGAGTGCGCCACGCCTTGCACGGCTCATTGTCAGGCTATGCTGGGCTCTGCTAGGCAATGCAAGGCCCCGCTGAGTTCTCACATGCCCTGCAGAGCCCTGCCACGCCTTGCTGGGCTTGTGAGTTGTGTGAAGCCCTGAAAGACGATGCTGAGCAGTGCTAAATATTGGCATGTCAGGCCAGGCCCTGTTTGTCTTAACCCTTGCTCGGCCCTGCCACCCTCTGGTATGCTCCGCCTGGCTATGGTGGACCTGAGCTTTGGCAGGCGTTCCCATGCCTTGCTGAGGCCATGACATTGCCAGCGCCTTGCTGAGCCATGCGGGGCATCATTAAATCCTGCTGAGCCCTGGTAAGTATTGCCAGGCCCCCTTCCCCGCGAAGCCCTGTTGAGGATCGTTGAGCTTCCAAGGCCCTGCTGTGCCTTGCAAAGCCTTGCTGGGCCTTGCCAGGTCCAGACAAACCTTGTTTCGGCATGCGTAGCCTTGTTGAACCATGCTAGGCCCTGCTTCGACGTGCCTGGCCGAGTCATGCTCTGCTGAGCGCTGGTCGGCTGGTTTGGCATTTGTTTGCCCTGCTGAGTTCTGATCTGCTACGCGAGGCCATGCGACGCCTTGCAGAGCTTCGTGGGCCCTGTTAAGCCTTGAGAGGCGATGTTGGGTAGTGCTGGGCACTGGTAGGCCAGACCAGGCCCTGCTAAGCCCTCATGGGCCTTCCAGCCCTTGCTCAGCCCTACTACCCTCTTGCTATGCCCTGCCTGACTGTGGTAGATCTGAGCTCTGGCAGGCATTGCTAAGCCCTGCTAAGGTCTACGAACGCCTGCCATGGCATGGTAAGCCCTGCAGGGCCATGCTGAGTTTTGCTAAATCCTGTGAAGACCGTGTCGATACTGCTAGGGCCCCCCCCCCCCCTCTAGGCACCGCGAGGCTCTGCGAGCACATGCGAAGGCCTGCAAAGCCCTTCCAGGCCATCGTATGCGCTCGCCCCGATACGGCCTGCGAAGCGGCGACTATCCTATGCCCAGCTTGGCCTCGCTAGGCGAAACCATGCCAAGCCGTGATATGTGCTGATAATCAGTGCTAAGCCTTGCTAAGACTTGCTAGCCCTTGATAGGGTTTGGCGGCCATGCTCGCTCCTCCTCAGCATTGCTAATCCTTGCAAAGCCCTGCTAGGCACCGGTAAGCCCTGCCATGCATGCGCGTTCCTGGCTTGCGCGTCTCACGTATGCAATCCATGTTTCGCAGGGGGGATATATATATAGAGAGAGAGAGAAAAAAAGAGAGAGAGAGAGAGAGAAAAGAGAGAGAGAGAGAGAGAGAAAGCGAGAGAGAGAGAGAGAGAACGCGAGAGAGCGCGAAAGAGAAAGAGCGAGAGAGAGAGAGAGAGAACATCAACAAACACATGTTCGGAAACATACGAAGAAAAGAACGGTAACTGCTAGCAAAACCCTGGAACCCTCAGGGGCTCCACTATCCCCAGCCCCGAGGAGGAGGAGGGAGGAGGAGGAGGAACAAACGCAACGGCAACGTCGAGATCGACAGCGATGCCGCCAGCGCCAGCACCATGAAGAGGAGGACGACCCTCGCCCCACCGCCGGGAGGACCAGCCTGAGACCGCCGCCCCAGGGCTGGAGGCGCAGCGGGCGCCAGGCAGCGGCGGTCAGGGCGGGGGGGTTTTCGCGAGCGCCGTTCCCTTTTTCCGCCTCCGCCTCCTCCTCCTCCTCCTCCTTTTCCTCCTCCTCCTCTTTTCGTTTTCCTTATGAATAACTCCCCCCTGTCGCACCCCGAGGCCAATCGGAAGGGTGGGCCAGGCGTTTCGCCTGAGATTTCCTTATCATGTATGAACCTCAAGCTTGACCATTGGCCACAGCTTCGCAGATGAAAGGCGGGTCATTTCCAATCTGGGGCCCTCGCCTGAACGCCCCGCACATTTGCTTCCAAAATTTGCAAGACACGCACGGATTGAGGACAGGTGGCTTTCAACGAGTGGCTCGCGCTTCAGCGCCGCGCACATTCGTTTTACACATTTGTAAAAGCTTCACGGATTGAGGGCGGTACGTTATCACTGTGTGTTTTTCGCACCATTGCCGCGCAGCACATTCGTTTTCAAAAGATGCAAAAGTTTCACGGATTGCGGGCGGTTCTTTTTCAAAGTGTGGTGTTCGTGTCAGCGTCGCGTGCACTATGGTTCAACAGTGTGCTTGACCTTCACGGATTGAGGGCGGTTCCTTTTTCAACATGTGGTTCTCGATGCAGCGCCGCGCACATCGGTTTAATATAATGCAAGTGTTTCATTGGCTATCATGAGTAACCTAGCAGATGTTGGATCGGTTCTGGGCTGTTTCGGCGCAACAGTTATGAAGAGCTTCACGGGTTCCCATGGTCAACGTACCAGATATGGAGTGTTGCAGAGATTCCGGAATTTGAGGGTGCAACAACTACGTTTGTTCGCGGTGTTGAAGTTCCAGGAATGGCGTTCTTTAGCGATTCAGGATCGCCAAAGCGCAACAGTCAGGGTGGTTCGGGGCGTTGAAGTCCTGATCGTTTTTTGTTGTTTCCTTTTCTGGGGCACGCTTCTGAATCTTCAAACGGCTGTCTCCAAGCAGGGTCCTTTCTTTCCCAGGAAATGAATGGTGTCTCGAACGATATTGCGATTGCCCGCAGGCGGTGGCGTGCTCCGAATGTGTCTGTGCGTCGCCGCCGTCGCCTCCCCAGCCAACGCGTGAGGTGCCACTGGATTTCTTCAACAGCGCCGCCAGCATCGCCACGACCAGCTGTGCCGAATCCTTTTGGTTTAGCGGCCGCATCGGAGCCTTTGCAGGTGCAGTAGTTGGTGGTACAGTTCCGCGCGTGTGTTGCTCTATGAGGATCGGGAGCCCTCGGGTGACGGGTCTTGGCTGAATGGTGAAATGACGGCGCATGTCAGGGAATATATCCTAAGGGCTAACGTTACGGTCGGGTACGAGGACGACGACTGCGGTCACGTCGGGCTTCTTATGCGTGAAGCGAAGTCTGGTTAAAGTTAGCGTTGTTGGTCCATTGCTTCGCCTGACGCCGGCAATTGCGCTGATGCGATGCACGTTGCGGGCATCGAGGTGCAACGCGGTCGGTGGTGTTGCGGGTTCGCACCGTGCAACAATCGATGCCCAAGCCGCAGTACAGGTTCGGCGGAACGGTTCCGGCCGGTCGCTTTCCGGAACGGCGACGCCGAGAGGGGGGAGATCCAGCTTAGAATTGCGCGCGCTCCGCTGGGCCCCCCAGGGGCGCAGAGGAGCGAGGTGCCGTTTACACGTTTGGCAGAAACGGAGGACGGCGAGGTGTCGCGAGGTTCGGGGCTTAGGGGACGGGGGCCCATGCAAACGGGGGTCAGTCAGGGCATTGAATTTTGCAGGATCCTGCAGTGCGAGGTTCGCATTGGCCCGGGCTCGGGCGCAGGATCCTGCAGGATCTTGCAGGATCCTGCACGGCCTGATTGACCCGCGTTTGGATTGACCCGGGTCAGTGGGTTCCCGAGAGGTTTTGTTTTGGACTTGCTTGCGGCGGCACATTGCTGAACCTCCCCGGTGTCGCAGGAAGGAAAGTGGTCGCAGTTTCGCGCGTGGCACCGCCAAGGGTCAATCTGCGGCGAGGCGTACCGGTTTGCCTCTTAGGCACACCAAAGATTGTTGCAATAACCTTACCTGCGGTTTGCACTACACATTATCGTAACACTTCTGGCAGAGACCGTCTCATTTTGACATATCAGTTTTATGTTAAATGCTGCTTTTTGCGTGTTTGAACATTCTTTTGTTCGAGGCAAATTGCGCGGTAAGCCTTTGGGAATGCCGCCAGGGCGGCTGGTCCCTGTCCAAGAGGGTGGGCGAGGTTTGATTGCGAGTTGCACGCGTGGGGCACTCGGCCGCAAACCCCTGAGGTTGAACGAAACCGGCGGGGGCTTGACTTCCCAGGGGCGCAGGAAGGGGGCTACAGCTGCACGCGCGGCGGCGTCACCGATGGGGGGCGGGGGGGCGATGTGTAGCTTCGACCCGCTCGCGGCGACCCCTTGCTGGACACCTCCAGCCCATGCTCTCCACCATCCATACCATCCGATCGGATGGTGTGGGTGGGGGCATTTTTCGCTGTAGTTTCTGCATGTTTGTGTAGGTTTCATTGGGTTTCGCTGAGTTACTTGAGTTTTATCATATTTGTTGTTGCACGCATGATATGCTATTCTCAGAAAGACATCCACTTGTGAAGCGCACGATATGCGCGAGGGGCGTGGCACAAACCAAGTCTGGGAGAAACAACGAAGGAAAATATCGAGTTGCATAGTAAAAGGTACAAAATAATAAGTACATGGCATGGGCGCAGGCGCGGTTCGTTATCATAAACGGCACGCTGCTCTGGGTTAGTTTATGGAAGTATGTTGAGTTGTCGAAGTACGCTCGCGTAACCCCACCAGCCAATCCAGAAACGATGCCCAGAGGAATTGCCTCCATCAGGGAAGTGGGCAGCACACAGAGCAATTACGAACACATAGAGCCTCGTAGGATGCCTTTTGGGTTTGTTTTGGAAGCCTCTTGGAGCGTCTGGAGGGCATCTTGAGGAGGAGGAGGAGGGCGAGCAAAAAGGCCAGAGGTCGCCTGAATGACTTTCGGAGCCTCTTGGGATATCTCTTGGGCGCTTCTTGGAGGCATCTTGGGACGTCTGGGGGTTCTCTTGGCGGTCCTGGGCGGCTCTTGGGCGTCTTGAGTGCCTCGGGGGGGGGGGGCTCTTGGGAACGCTTAGGGCCCTCTTGGGTGCCTCTTGAGGGCCTCTCGGGGCCATCTAGGGGCCATCTTGGAGTCATCTTGGCGCCACTTGGGGCCTCATGGATGCCTCTTGGGGCCATCTTGGAGGAGATCGATCAAAGGAAAGGGGTTCCCTAATTCGCGCCCCCTCGGGAACCTCCAGAATCGCCTCCTGGGCCCCTATTGGGGCGCTCTTGGAGCGCTCTTGGGCGCTCTTGGGGTCGTCTTGGGGCTCTCTTGGGCCCCTGCTGGGGCTCTCTTGGGCCCTCTTGGAGCAACCTTGAGGCTTCGGATGGCCATCGGAAACGAAAAAAACGAGAAGGCAAAACGCATTGGTTAACATGGTGTTTGAATGATTTCGGCCTCTTGGGAGGCCTCCTTGGGAGGCTCCGCGGCCACTTGGAGTCGCCCTGGGGCGGTCTTGGGGCCTCTGGGAGCATCTTGGGAGCCATCTCGGGCCATCTTGGGGTATCTTGGGCCATCTTAGAGCCCATCTTGGGCTCTCTGAGGCCCCCTTGGAACCATCTTGGGCCATCTTGGACGCTCTAACTACCAGCGCCCCCCCCCCCCCCCCCCCCCCCCCACACACACCACACACGCACACACACACACACGCACACACACGCACGCACGCACGCACGCACACACACACATCACACACACACACACACACACACACACACACACACACACACACACACACACACACACACACACACACACACCCACCACCACCACCACCACCACCACCACCACCACCACAACCACCACCACCACCACCACCACCACCCCACCACCACCACCAACCACCACCACCACCACCACCACCACCCCACACACACCCACCACCACCACCACCACCACCACCACCACCACCCCACCACCACCACCACCACCACCACCCCACCACCACCACCACCACCACCACCACCACCACCACCACCACCACCACCACCACCACCACCACCACCACCACCACCACCACCACCACCACCACCACCCACACACCACAACCACCCCACCACCACCACCACCACCACCACCCCCCCACCTCCCCCTCCCCCCCCCCCGTCCAAGTCCACGGGGGGGGGGGGGGGGGGGGGGCAGGGGGAGCGGCGAACCTCTCCCCGAAGGGGAAGAAGGAGGTTGGAAGAGGAAACTCCTTAAACCACCTACGCCCAGAGGGCTGGTGGGATTCTGCCAGCTGTCCGTAGCCAGGGCGCTCGAGGCTAGCTGAAACGCCCCCATTCGGCCACCCCGAACACCAGATGGCGGGATCGGCCTCATCTGGCGATCAGCAGCTGCAGCCGCAGCAGCAGCAGCAGGAGCAGCAGCCCTCATCTGGCGATCAGCAGCTGCAGCAGCAGCAGCAGCAGGAGCAGCAGCAGCAACAACAAGAACAACAGCCAGAACAGCCAGCTGATGAAGGGCACAGGAGCCCGCTAACGACGTCGTGGTTCAAAGATGGCGTCTTCGTCAAGCAGTGGGGCAAGTGCTACGTGGATATGTGGAGGACCGTCTGTCCTCCTCCACATTTTCACGTCGGACTGCCCCCCCCCCCCTCCCCCCTCCAGGAACAGCCCGACCGAGCCTGCGAGGCCCGTGCTGTGGACGCTGACGAGCCTCGTCCACGACGCTGGCAGCGTGCAGGATCCCTTCAGTTAAAATCCCACCAGCCCTCTGGGCGTAGGGGGTTTTAGGAGTTTCCTCTTCCAACCTCCTTTTTCCTCTTCGGGTAGGGGCTTACCCCCCCCCCTACCCCCCCCCCCCTGGACCTGGACGGGGCGTTCCGCGAGCGGTCGGAGCGTCCAAGGTGGCCCAAGATGGCTCCAAGAGCGCCTCGGAGAGCCCAATATGGCCTCCAAGATGGCTCAATATAGCCTAAGGTGCGCCAAGATGGTCCCGTAGATGATCAAATATGCCTCAAGCTCCCCCCCCCCCCCCAATCCAAGAGGCCAAATGGCATCCCAAGGAGGCCTCCAAGAAACCAAACACATACAAAAATCTTGGGACAACCTATGATGTGCGCCTTCTCGCCGTTTCGCTTCCGCTGGCCTTTCGAGGCCTCGCGGCGGTTCCAAGAGGGCCCAAGAGGGGCCCAAGGCGGTCCCAAGACGACCCCAAGAGCGCCCAAGAGCGCTCCAAGAGCGCCCCAGGAGGGGCCCAGGATGCGATTCTGGGGGTTCCCGAAGGGGGGCGCAAATCAGGGAACCCCTTTTCGTTGATCGATCTCCTCCAAGATGACCCCAAGAGGCGCGCTGGCCCCAAGTGGCGCCAATATGGCCCCAAGATGGCCCCAAGATGGCCCCGAGAGGCCCTCAAGAGGCCCCCAAGAGGGCCCCACGCGACCCCGAGAGCCCCCCCCCCCCCCCCCCCCCCAAGACGCCCAAGAGCCCCCCAGGACCGCCACGAGAACCCCCATACGTCCCAAGATGCCTCCAAGAAGCGCCCAAGAGATATCCCAAGAGGCTCCGAAAGTCATTCAAGAGGCCTTTGACTCTTCTGATCGCCCTTATGCTTCTCCTCCTCCCCCTCATCATCACCATCGCCATCATCATCGTCATCGCCACCATCCCCATCACCATCACCATCACCATCATCAAGACCACCACCATCATCGCCATCATCGGCATCATCAAAATCAACATCAACACCGTCATCCGCCTATTCCTTACCCTCCTCCTCATTCTCCCCTCCCCACCCTCATCGCCCCCCCTCCTCTTCCGCCCCCGACCCCTCCTCCATCCCCCCCCCCATTGGGGTGCGACGGCCCCCCCAGCCCTTTGTTCCTCTGTATGTTGCCCCGCTTACATGATCACCTCTACTCGCCTGGGCGTCGGTTCTGGATGGGCTGGTGGGGGTGCGCGAATCGTCAAGAGTTCGATGTCCCATCGAACACCTAAGGGAACCCTAAAGCAAGCTGTGGAACAATCAAGGAACGCTGGGCCCCTCCCGAACGGAAAGGGTTCCTTCGTCAGCGCCTCGACTGCACGGCAGTAAAGTCCCGACCCTAAAACCTAAAATCACTAATTTCATTTTGCATTAAAGTCCCGACGCAGGAGACGTGGCAGTACAAGTACCTCGACGAGGGCCCCAGGGTCGAGTCCGCTGCGGGCAAGGTCGTGACCATCGAGGCCGCCCCCAAAAAGAGGCCCAAGAACTGACAGTTCTTCGACGTGGCCTAGCCCAGGCGGAAGATATAATGAGGGGGGGGCGAGGGCTCAAGAGACAGGAAGGAGAGGGGGAGTAGGAGCAGGACGCCGACGAGGGGGGAAGAGGGGGGGGGAGGAAGACAAGACAATGATGAGGATAAGGATGATGATGATGCTGATGGTGATGATGATGATGATGCTGATGATGATGATGATGATGGTGGCGGTGATGATGGTGATGATGACGATTATGCTGATGCTGATGCTGATGATGATGATGATAGTGCTAAGAATGATGATGATGATGCTGATGATGCTGATGATGCCGATGGTGCTGGTGATGATGAGGAGGGGGATGAGGAGGAGGCGGAGGAGAGAGAAGGATGAGGATGGGGGGGGGGGGGGGGGGGGGGGGGGGGGGGTGGGGGGGGGGGGGGGGGGGTGGATGGGGGGGGTAGGGGGGGGGTGGGGGGAGGAAAGGGGGAGGGCAAGGAGGGAGTAGGGAGGGGCAGGAAATGGTGAGAGAGAGGAGGGGGAGGCGGAGAAGAGATGAGGGAAGAGGGGGAGGAGGAGGAAGAAGAGGAGAGGATGAGGAGAAGGCCAGAATTGAGGAGCAGGAAGGAGAAGAGGATGAGGGGGAGGATCCGAGAGAGGAGGAGGCGTGGAGGAGGAGGAGGCGGGGGGCGGAAGAGGAGAAGGAGGAGGGCGGAGGAGAGAGGAGAGAGGAGTACAAAGAGGAAGAGGAGAAGGAGTAGGAACATGATGAGTTGCGACTGTTAGTTACTCTTGGGGCATACTGGTCATTTCGAAAGGCCCGCCCTTTTGTAGTTTACCGTATTTGTGGGCGTACCCAGGTGGCGTAGCTCTTTGGTGCAATGTTCTGGGGTGCAATGTTCTGGGGGGGGGGGGGGGGGGGTGGTGGTGGGGGGGCGCCAGAAATTCCGCGATCCCGATCGCGGGCCGCCGAGCTTGGAAGCGGTATCTTCTTTCGCCCTAGGCGTCGTCACCGTCTTTGTCGTCTTTGCTAGTCCTCCCGTCCTTCCTCCTTTCCCCCTCCTCTACCCTCCCCCTTCCTCCCATTTGTCTCTCCGTAGCCCCGTCCTTCGTCGCCGCCTTGCGAGAACGCGGAGCGTTGGAAATACATAAACTGAACACGCAAGGCGCATCGTTCTTTCCAGGCTCATGGGGGCAACTTGTGAACCGCATCGTTCGCGAGCAGCGGGCCGAGGCTGCAACCGCGCGAGGCAACGTGCGCAGCACCATGCTCAAAGGGACAGCATGAATTCATACATCCACTTGGACAGCCAAGTTTCAGTAAACTTCGGCCTGAAAAGCCCGAAAGCTCGAACCTTAGCGCTGTAGTTTTCGCTCTCATCGGCGAAGTTCGCAGTGCATGCTGGATTGCCGCTCCATTCAGCTTGCTGTCGAATGTGCTTCGCAAATACATGCCATTTCATGGCGACGGGCCCCTCGGCCTTGATCCACGCACGAACGCACGCGTCGGTCAACCTGCCAAGCGTTGCCAATGCCTCCGCTGACATCTGCCGCGGCTCATTTTTGCAAAGGGCGACGTAGTCAGCCATGGATTCGCCGCACTCCAGCAGGGCCGATCCTACACCAGCATGCGAACGATTGATCAGCTCGGCGCCCCCGTTGTCCCGAAGTATGTGGACAAAAAAGGGTAGCAAGTATCTTGTTTTGGCAGCTTTCAGCGTGAGTTTCGGATTGTCCGCCGATGCGTCAACCATTGCTGACGACAAGTTTGTCACGCGAACATCTGACGATATGTTGTGCCGCGAATAATAAAAAGTTAACGAATGCTGCAGCTCCAGGTCCGCGCTGTCGGGCTCAACCTCGCTCCATGGACCGAAAAAACCTGCGCGCAGTAGTGATATCATGGCGCGGGCAATGAAATACTGCATAATCCCTAGCTCAACTACATGCATGCTGTCGTGGAGAAGGTGGCGGGACGTGAGCCCCCTAATGCCGCGCACGCCTGGAACGTCCAAAATTCTGTTTATAAACAGCACGGCATTCTGAGGGCGACGGAAAACATGACAACTGCGCTTTGTTGGAGGAAACTCGCTTACCTTTTCACCGTGCACTATGTCGGGGCTCCCGATGAATGCTGGTTCCAGTCGGTCGCCCCGTTTCAAGGTTGGCAGGTCGTGCAGCGCCCGCTTCAACGACAGACCACCCTTGTTTCGCCGCCTAACTAGATTATTCAGAAGGGTCGTCGCCTTCGCATCGTCGAGTGGCACCTCGAATAAGCACGTCTCGGCAATGTTGCGATACCAGTCGTGGGATCGCGGCGCCGCCGGCGCATCCAGGTCGCCCAAGCGGTCCTTGTGAATAAAACATTGCAGACACCCGTGCCGCGCTCTATGATGCGGCAGGCCAAGTGTCTTCGGATACTCGTCTAGGTCAGCGGAGACCTCGACGCAGACAGCTCGTATCAAATCTCCAGAACTTGCCCTGTCGAACAAAGGGGTGTTCGCAAGGAGCGCTCGTCGAGACCCTGCTTCCCACGGTCTGCCGCACGCGTCTAAGGATGGATGCACACCGCCCGCACACACATTGAACACCCATGCCATCACTTCAAGTAGCCTCTGAATCGTGTGGGCGCCACGGCAACCACACTTGCACATGAGACTTCCAGGGTATGATCCCAGCGGGATTCGCCGTTTCACACCGATAACTGAACAAAAAAACCGCACGCCAAAAGCTTCGACCTTGAAGCGGATAAAGGCTTTCGTTGGACGGATTGCCATTTTGGATTATGTCTCTCCCTCTCCTTCCCTCTTTCCCTTTCCTTCGTTCGCTTTCTTTTTTCCCCCCCCCCCCCCTTCTCTCTCTCGTCTATCTCTCATCTCTTCTCTCTCTTTCCTCTCTATCTCTCTCTTATCTCTCTCTACTCTCTCTCTCTCTCTCTCTCTCTCTCTCTCTCTCTCTCTTTCTTTTTTTTTTTTCTCTCTCTCTCTCTCTCGACCTCCCCACCTCCATCCTCGACCTCCCCTGTTCCCGTCCCTGGCCCCATCGCCCTCTAGCCTATCCGCGCGCCCTGTCCCTCCCCTTCTGGTATCTCGCTTTTCCTGCTCCACTTCTTCATTATGCTCCTCATCCTCCTCCTTCTCCTCCTCCGTCCTCCTCCTTCTCCTCCTTCTCCGTCTCCTCTCCTCCTCCTATTCCTTCTCCTCGTCCTCCCCACTCCTCCTCCATTTCCTCGTCCTCCTTCTCCATGTCCTCCTCCTCTTCTTGCGCCTCCACTCCCCCTGTGGCATCGGCGGCAGCCAGAAGGCACGTATATGTTGAGCGCGGAAGCATGCCCATCTATCCTGGCGTAATCGAGAAACAGCCTCAGGGGTATAACGTTTGCCCCACCATATTGTTGCACCAATTCATGATCCAGAAGCTTCCGCAAAGTAGCTTGCGATCGGATCTGTGAGCGAGAAACTCATAGCCTTGTTTTCGAAACATCAGCGCCAATACTTCAAATATCGGCAAGAATGGCACAGGGCGCATCGAAGCACGCTTTGTTTTCTTAGTTTGCACGGGGGCATCAACCCACATCAAGCATTCTTTAGAAACAACGTCAAACCCCAGTGAACGTTTCAAGGCCCTGGTGGAATTCCTGCTATGCACGAGGTCTCTTCCGATATCCTCCACCCCGTGCCCTCCTGCTTTTGTGACCAAATTCGCAAGGCTAACTACCATGACCGACGTCAACCTTCCCGAGAGATATAGCCCCAGCAACGTTTGCTTGAGGACGGCCCCGTGCGTGCTGAAGTCGGCTTCGGGCTCAAGCGAAGATGATGCGCTCCTCCTGATTTCGGCCAGGCGAGTAGGCGATTTGACGGAGGGCGACGCCAGTATCTGCCGAGCCCGCGCCCTCAAATGTTTCTTCTTCGGGCGCAACATCCCCAGCGGGCCGAAGTGACTTTTGGCGAAACATGCGTTCTTTTCAACCGCAATTTAACGCTGCACGGCTCGATCAAATGGCTAAGGATGGGCGCCGTGGTTCGGCCAACGGCCACGCCACCACTGGGCCTTTGGAGCTGGGATGCCACGGCGATCCTTTCAGCAAAGGGTGGGCGCATCTTCGAGCCACGGGACACGGGCGCCCTCTAGGCACCTGTTGGGAAGGCAATCTAAGGTGGTGTTGTTTAGGATCGCATCTTCGAGCCGCGGGAACCATGCCCGTGAACGACGGCACTTGCAGGGAGGGCAATTCAAGCACGGCCGTCGGGACAGGGGGGGGGGGCTGCAGATTTCCCAATGACTTGGCGACATGCTTGGCGACGTGTTTGGTGGCGCGCTGCCCCGAGTCCTCCTGCGCCCCGCCCCTCCAGCCCCCCACGCGCGATTAGGGCTCGAACTCTGATGAGAAAGCCAATTCGGGTTTGTCGCACGGCGTTAGAAGCGACGCCCCCGTGCCCTTTGTTCTAGATTTTTGCATCACCACCAGAACACGGACGCGCCAGCCCTCGATGAGCATGGCGCATGCCCCCGAGGCTCACATGGCCTCGGAGACACTGGAAGCCCTCCTCGGCGCGTGGACGTCGTTGCGCCAGCGCAATGGGGTACTCGCTGCAACCAACGCTAACACTGTGCCTGCCTTCTCGCGCCCTCCCCCCACGTAGCCCTCGTCGCCCCCCTCCGCTCACCGCCGCCTTTCCTCCCCTGCAATTCTCTTCGTCTCCGTCGTCGGTCGTATCCTCATCTTCCTGCCCATATTCCTCATCGCCCTCTTCTCCATCGTTCCTCCGCCCTCATCCCCCGCATCGTCCCCGCTCTCCGCCTCCATCTCCTCATCCACCTCTTCCCCCAATTCACCCCCCTATCCCCCTCCGCCCACTGCCCCCCCCCCCCCCCCCCCCCCCCCCCGCCGATCCCCCGCCCCCCCACCCCACGCCTCAGTTTTACGACCCCCCCCCCTCACAGTTCCCCCATGATCCCCCGCCGAGCCCCATCATCCTCCCACCCCCTGTCATCATCCACCCCAACCCCCTATCCACCTGCAACCGTCGCACCCCCGCGCCCCGCATCCCCCTTTTCTCGCCATCACCCCCCCTGTCCCTTTCCCCGACATCCTCCGCCACCCCTCGCAAAAAGTCTCTCATCACCGTCGCCATCATCTCATCGGCCATCATCACCATCCAGCCATCATGCATCAGCACAAACATCTCATCCATTTTCTCATCATCATCAGTAATCCTGAGAACCCCATCTATAGCGTCATTATGCCAGCCGTCCTATTGCCACCAGCAACCCAAAGCACCCCATCTCCTCCTCCACGCCTTCCTCGCCCCCCCCCCCCCCCCATCCCCTCGTCACATCCACCCGTTGCACGTCCTCTTCCTCGTCCTCGCCCTGCCCGCATCGTCGCGCCATTGCTTCCGCTACCCCCGCGCGCACCACCCTGGCACCGCATCATGCTCGACCATATGCTCCCCAGCCTCATCGCGTAACTTGTCTCGTCGGCCTCCTCCTCCCCCCCGCGTTCCTCGTCGCACCCCCTTGTAATGATCCTGCGATTCCATCTCAGTATGATCATCTTCGTTATGCCTCACACCATCATCTCATCTCGCATGCCGATCCCCCCATCCTCTCCCTCTTCAGCATTGCCATCATGGCCGCCACCACCAACCAGCGTCATCCCTATCGACATCTACGTCATCATTGATAACGTCTGCAACCCCTAGCGCCATCACCGCTATTATGACCCCCCCCCCCGTGCACACACGCACACGCACACGCACGCACACGCACACACACACACACACACACACACCACCCGGCCCCACCCCCATCCCCCTCCGCCTCTCTACCCCCCGCTCTATCCTACGCATACCCTCTCATCCCTCACCCCCCTCCCCCCCCCTCACCACCCTGCTCCTACCACCACCCCCCCCCCTCCTCCTGCCGATCCTACCCTACTCTCCTCGTTTTCATACCGCTTGCCTCCCCGTCCTGATCCACGCCATCATCCTTACCCTCCTCCTTATCACACTGCTGATGCCGCTCAGCATTCTCGCCCTTACTCCCACCCTTGCAGTCCCTCCCCGTATTTCCCCTCATGTCCCTTCATTTCCCCAGGCTTCCCCCCTGCCAGCCCTCGGCAGACAAGCTAAGCGAGGGTTGGTTCATCAGCCACTCGTGGTGCCGCTCTCGCTGCTGCTGCTGCTGATGGTGCTGGCCTTGGGCTTACTCGCGGGCTTTGGCTTGCCCTTGGCAACCGCTTTGGCCTTGCCCTTGGCAATCACCTTAGCGATCTTCGGTATCTTCGGCGGTGCTGGTAGCACAGGCTCTTCAGTGCTCGAGCTCGAGCTCGATTTCTTGTGCTTGCTCTTCTTCTTGGACGCCTTGCCCTTGTCCTTGCCTTTGGTGTGCTTCTTATCTGTCGACGTGTTATTTTTCCTGTCCTTGTCCTTGTGCTTGCCCTTTTCTTTGTAGTTGCCCTTGTCTTTGAGTTGTTTCTTGTCGTCTTTGCTGTGCTTGTTGTTCTTGTCGTCCTTGTCGTTCTTGCCTTTCTTGTCGTCCTTGCTGTGCTTCTTTTTCTTCTTCTTCCCGTGCTCAGTTACTTGTTTCTTATGTTTCCTGCCGCCCGAAGAGCTGCTGGACGCCTTCCTTTCCTTATTACTCTTCTTGCTCTTGGTGTTGTGCTTGCCGTTGGACTGCTCAGACGTGGAGTCGTCGGACGCATCCGACTCGCTGGCCTCGGACTCCCCTTGCTCGCCACCCTCGCCCTCCGCTTCCTCCTCGCCCTGCGGAACGGCAGGCGCCTTGTCCTCCACGATCACCTCGGTCTTCTTCCTTGCTGGAACGGGGAGAAGACATCAAGGCGCGCGGGGGGGGGGGGGGTGGGACGCGGTTGCACGCTCGGCCTTTCCCCTTGCCCTGATGGCGAGGGCAGAGGGGGAGGGGCGGGGGGGTGGGGGTGCGCATCCGACCGTTTTTCTCGTTGCCTTGAGGGCGAGGGCAGGCGAAGGGGCGGGGGGCAGGGGGGGCGCGTCTGACCGTCGGTTGAGGTTCAGCCCCAACGTCAAGCATGCTCACAGGTCGTCCGTCGCTGGTAAAGTCGCGATGCTTCGCGCATTCCCACCACCGCCATGACTCGGCGCCGTTTGCGCGGGGTTGCGGGCCAAACGTATTCCCACCAGCCCATCCAGAACTGAGTTGTTGATATATTGGCCCCGTGTCGGCGCTGTAGAAACACAGAGTTCTGTACTTCATGGTTGGAGTGCAGTTGTGTCGGTCGCGCGGAGGCTAGCAATGTGCATGGATGTTTCGACATATGCGCACACACCCTTACCGCGTCCATGCCGCATGGGGGGGATCCCTGCACCGCCAGGTCGACTGACCAACCGAAGCATTAGGTCGATTGGGTCGGCCCCGCGTCACTGTGGTTCTGGCGAAAGGGTGAGGCGGGGGCGTGCTCTCGTAGGCCCGTCGAGGGGCCTGCGCGCGGGCGAACGGCTTAGTGCCTGCCCCCAACCTAGACAAAACGACAGCGCGTTGGGATGGCTGGGACGCCCCTTGGGACCGCTATTATCCCCACCTGGCCCAGGGAAGGGGATCATCGATGCACGATGCACGCCCCCCTCCATTCGGATGCACCAAGATAGCTATTTCTTTTGTTGGGCTCATGGGGTGGATGCCCTGAGTCGTCGCGCGTCATTCCTACAACTGGAAACGCCAATCGGAAGCGACGCAGCGCGACACCACCATGGGCTTCCCCGCAGGTGCTTTAAACAGGCTGGGCTGCTTGGAGGATGTTTTGGGAGGCCCCGAGGGCGCCTGGAGTCGCATTGGGAGTGTTCTGGGACGTCGGGAAAATGCCGAGATCTTGGAGGCAGTCACGCGCTTCCGATGCACTTGTTGGGGCCATATTGGGCCGCGTGGGGCGCTCCAAGGGGAAGGGCGGGGTTGCGGCGCGGAGCCGAATTGAACCTCTCGGCCCAGAGGCTTGGCGGGAGTACGTGCTCATTGGTGAGGGCGAGGCCATGCGCATGCGCGCGAGTGTGAGAATTGTTTGATGCGTCGCGCGCCCCGTGAACTTTATCGAAGCGCCCCCTGCTCAGGGCGCCCTCACGTTTCATGAGCTCCTGGGTCATCACCTCCTACTCATCGGGTCGCCGAGCTCGAGCTCGAGCCGTCGTTCCTCTACGCCTTCTGCTCCTCTCCCTGATGCGTCGGCTCCTCCTTGTCCCCATCCTTCTCCTCCTCTTCTCCTTCTCCTCCTACCCCCCCCTGCTCCTCTTTCCTTCCCATCTATCCCTCCTACCTCCAACCCCAAACCCCCCGCGCACACACACGCACACACACACACACACACACACAACACGCGCACGCACGCACACACCACACACATCACCAACCCCACTCACCACCAACCCCCACCAACCACCACCACCACCACCACCACGCACCACCACCACCAACACCACCACCACCGCAACCACCACCACACACCCCACCACCAACCACCACAACCACCACACCACCACCACCACCACCATCCACCACCACCGACCACCACCCCGCCACCACCACCACCACCACCACCACCACACCACCACCACCACCACCACCACCACCACCACCACCACCACCACCACCACCACCACCGACCACCACACCACCACCCCCCCCACACCACCCCACCCTGCCCTCCATCCCTGCCCTCCTTCCCTCCCGCCCCCCATCCCGCCCGTAACCCTCCCCACCCTCCTCCACCGCCCCCCCCCCCCCCCCCCACCCCTCTCCACACCCCCCCTCCTCCTCCGCCCCCTCCTCCATTCTTCGTCTCCTCCACTCCTTCCGTCTCGCCCCCTCGCTCCCTCATCTCCTCATCGTCCTCCTTTTCCTCTTCCGCTCCTTCCCCGCCCCTTCGCCTCCGTTCCATTACTTCACCTCCCGCGCGCCACCCCCCCCCCCCCCCCCCCCCCCCCCCCCCCCCCCCACACACACACACACCACACGACACACACACACACACACACACCACCACCCCGCCAACACACACCCCCAACGCACCCCCAACCCCCCCTGCGCATCGCCCTCGTTCTCCGCATTCCCCCCCCCCCTCCTCAGATTGTGCAGACCTGGTGGCGCTCGAGTCGCCGACCCTCTAAGCTTCCTCCTCTACCTCTCCCCGCTCCTCCACCTCCTCCTCCTCTTCCTCGTCGTCCTCCGCCCCCTCCGCCTCGTCTGTCATACATCCTCCTTCCTCGTTTGATACCCTTGGTTCGTTTGGGTGACGGGGTCCTGGTGCCGAACCTCTGGAATTGCCGCTCGAAGTAGTATGCGCGGCACGCCCGCTTCTCGCACTTTTTCAGGAGGCCCTGCCCCTTGGCCCAGTTGCAGTAGTTGGCCGAGTGATCTGCGTTCTTGAACATGTCGGTGAGCTCGCCCTGGCTGTAAAATGAGCCCTCGCCCTCGGTCTCCGACCTCGCGGCTGAGATTGGGGCAGCGGGGGCGCCCGCCAGCCGTCTGGGCGCGAGTGGCTTAGAGGTTCTCATCTGGCCAACCCCCTTCCTCCCCCCCCCCCCCCCCCCTTCGGGCGTGGGTTTGCCCATCCCCCCTACGCTTCGGCGCCCCTGGAGGCTACGTTTGACCACTCCTCGCGAGACCGCGGCCCTGTTGGGGGGGGGGGCGCGGGGGGGGGGTGGGGGGGGGGCAATCGACGCCACCGCTTCTTTATGTTAAGACCGACCCCAATAGTTCCATAGAAGCGTCTTAAGCCATCCATGGCGACCCAACGCGCTCATCCAGAGCTTCGCGCGAGCGCTCTGTTGAGGCCCGTCGCAGGGGGGCGCGGCCCCCACGGGGGGGGGGGGGCTGCAAAGGGTTCTGAGCCCAGGAGTTGTTTGAGAGGCCCCGTGCCACTCGCGGAACGCTCTCTCCAGGCCCAGGGGGGAGATAGGGGGAGGTGCAGGGGGATGATGATGATGATGATGACGATGCTGATGATGCTGCTGCTGATGATGATGCTGATGCTGATGCTGGTGATGATGCCCATGATGATACTGATGATGGTGATGATGCTGATGATGGCGATGTTGATGATGACGATGATGATGCTGATGGGGAGGAGGAGGAGGGCACGGAACACTGAGAGGAGGATGAGACGGGGAAGACGGAATCCATAAACAACAGAAAAGGAGAAGGAAGAGAAAACATTGCAAGGTCAGCGCCCTTCGCTCGAGTGGCTGCCGTTGGATAGGTTGGCGGGGATTCGCAAAGCGTGAATAATTCGGTCCGACCCCAACCCTCCCCAGAAGGTGTCCTTGGAAGTCTTCCCTGGGCAACTGGAAGGCCCCCTTCGGAAGGGTTGATCATGGGGCCAGGGCGGTAGATGGTGATTTGGGGTGAATGCGCGAGGATCGGCGGTACTGCACATCCGCATTCAGATATTCTTCCCCCATGCCACACTTCTCCTCCTCCTCTTCCGCTCCTTCTCATCATTTGCCCTCCTCCTCCTTAGGTTTTCGTCGGTCTCTCTCCACCCTTCGCCCCCCCCCCCCCCCCCCCCCCCCCCCCCCCCCCCGTCCTCCCACCCGCATTCTTGCCCTCCGTCGTCTCCACGCCGCGCCCTCTCAAGTGTTTCAATTCCACCGCCAGTTTTTAGAAGCCGTGTGACCACATCTGCTTCTTTGCCCGTAAGACAGCCCCCGCCTGGTCGAAGTTGCATTCCGCCCTCTCCCACAGGTCCCTGAGGTTCTTGAGCACCTTCGGGTGGAGGGTGGGGGTGCGCATGGCATGGGTTATCCTCATCATCCTCCTTCTCATGTATACGTCGTCCTCCTCCCCCCCCCTCCTCATACCTCCCCCCCCCTCGCCCTTTCCCCCCTCGGTTCTCCTGATCCTCCTCATTTTTCCCCCCCTCACCCCTTCCCCCGCCCCCCCCCCCCAACCTCCTCTTCCCCCCTCTCCTCCTTCCCACTCTTGCCCTGCGCTTCTTTATCATGCTCCCCCCCTCCTCATGTACAATTTTTTCCACTCCTGATCCGCCTCCTCGTCTTCCTCGCCCTCCCCAGGATCAAGGCCAGCATCGCCATCGCCATCGCCATCATCATCCTCGTCAGCACCATCACCATTGCCATCATCCTCATCATCATCATCGCCATCATCTTCATATGCAGTGTCGACGCCATCCGCGCCACCATCACCATACCTACCACCACCACTAACACCATCATCATACTCATCATCATTTCCCCCTCCCCTCGTCGCCATCCCCCTCATCACGCTCACCCTCAACATTTCCCTTCGTCTCCTCATCCCCCATCCCTTCCTCCTCCTGCTCCTGTTCAACTGCTTATCCTCCTCTTCCTTCCTCCTCCTCATCCCCCTCGTTTCCTCGGGTGTCAGTGTCCACTCTGCGCCCCTATCACCTTGCGAGTGTGTCCACTACGATAACGTTCGATGAACTGCTTGCCCTCGTCGGATACACTTTTCCTTCCACTTGTCACGTCCTCAAGGTGGCGAGTAAACATTCTGCCCCGAGCAGCCTCCGCGCGCAAATCCGCCTTTGCCTTTGGCCCGCGTTTCTTCCTTCTCATCGGGTTGTCGACGTTGTCCTCAGGCACGCCGAGCATCCAGCCAGAAACCTCGCCAGGACGCTCCAACCGTTGCCAGAAAGGCCTCCTGGAGAGGCTGTCAGCCTTGAGCCAGAAAGGCCCTACGAGAGTTGAAAGCGGATAAGGAATGAGAGGCTCTGGTAAAGGACCCAGGGTTGCCAGAAGGAGGAATGGGAGGAGGAGGAGAAGGAGGAGGAGGAGGAGGAGGAGGAGAAGGAGAAGTGGGGGGAGAAGAGCGGACAGGAGAGGGGGAGCACGAAGAGGAGGGAGGAGGGAAGAGGGGGGAAGGGGGCGAGGAGGACGATTGCACTCGGGACGGTCTTGCCGACGCGCACGGGCGCACCCCGCTTCGAAGAGCGCAACAGCTCTGGCATGTTGAGGGGGGGGGGGCTGTGCAGTGAAACGCTGGCGCGAGCTCGTTCGAGGTGCTCTGGTTCCCGTTCTCCTCTCCTCCTCCTCCTTCTCCTCCTGCCGGCCTCCTCCTCGCCCTCCTCTTCTCCTCCTCCGCGTCCTCCTCCTCCCTCCTCTTGTCGCCCCGTCCTCCTCCTGGCTTCTCCCCCCCCGCTCCTCCTTCTCCTTCTTCTCCTCCCCCTTCTGGCCTGCTGCGCCATGCTAGGCTATGCCTCTCGGCGTCCGTGCGCGGCAAAGCCCGCGCGCATGGGACCTATGAATCTTATGCCCGCTGGCGATCTTCAATTGTTGGGTTCTGCCTTTCATTGATGCGAAAAATCTCTGGTACGTTGCTATGCCATGCCGTGCTGTGCTACACATCTTTCACAATGATGTACACAATGCCGTGCCACGCAGTGCTGTAGGGCGTCGGCGCAAGAGAAGCCCACGGCGCGACTAGAATAGGAAACTAAATGGCTGCATTATCAAGATAGACACGGTGCTGAGTTGCTGTGTTATGTCATGCTAGGTTTCTCAATGTTGTACTGTGCTGCGATAGGATTCTGAGCATTACGATGCTACGCAATGAGTTACCTATGGAATGCAAGCAAGCAAGAATCACTGACGTGTCCGACAACCTCTGTGGATGCCCACAGAGGCGCAAAAGAAGTGCATCCTCTCCACGCTGAGGATGACCGCAACCTCACGGCTGGGTGAACCCCTTTGGTTCGCATGAAAGCCGAGTACATCCTTGTAGATTCAGAACTACAACAACAGCGGCCGACACGAGGCGGTCATTGGCGGGGGTGTCACTGGCAGGATGTACTTCCAGCGGCGGCGGCATAAGCCCAAAACAAAGCATGCGAGACCTCACAAGAAAGGGGGGGGCGCCCCATCGGGCTGGGGAGGGGAGCAAGGACATGCAGGAGCCCATGCGGCGCCGAGCCCATGCGGACGATTGGACTGAAACCCGAGCCAGACACACTGGGCCCAAAACCGTTCGAGCCCCGTAACCTCCTAAGACTCAAAAGATGCACGTCACAAGAACCCGTGGGCCACGCGAAGCTTCATGGAACCGAGGGTGTAGATCCTGCCTTAGTTCGCCGTGACCCCCCTGTCATTCCGAGACAACCGTGCCACAGGGGGAATCATTGTTTGTTGGGTTGGGGTCCGAAGCAGAGGGCGCTTACGCGAAGTGAGAAACAAACCAACCAGACAAGCACGCAATGCTGACTAATGCGTTGACGACCTGTTTCTGAAAACGCATGCGGCTCTCGAGCAAATGACATTCAGTGTACGTGGTTGATGGAAACAGTTTCAAACAGCCGTGGCGTTGAAATTTCAGTGGCATCGCTAACGGTCCTCATGTCTGAAATGCAATCGGCATCAGTCTTGCTTTCGCTTGTGTCATCATCAGCCCTCGGTCGTTTCGGCACCATCGGCATGGGATACGTTCGCCCTCGGCCTGGTCGACATGCGAACTCTGTCCACATGCGCTTGTGACCCACCGCGCCCCTGCCGCTGCCCACTAGCTCTGCAGCGCGGCACTGCCTCCAGCTCTCCTCGGCTGCCGCAACTCGGCGTAGCCTCGCCGTCGAGCTCTGCGGCAGCTGTTTTGACAGGACCGACGCGGCTGCGGCATGTGCGTGCTTGTGGGTGTCCATCGTGCGTGCTCTGCTTGTCTGGAGTTACCTGTGTTGTCATTGTTTGTCTGCGCGTGTCTATGGTTGTCGGTGTTCGTCTGCGTATGTCGTTGTGTGTCTGCGCGGGTCTGCATTTGTCTGCGTTTGTCTGCGCCTGCCGTTGTGTGTCTGCGAGTGTCTGCGCATGTCTTTGTGTGTCTGTGTTTGTCTGCGTGTGTTGTCTGCGCGTGTCAGTATTTGTCCGCGTTTGTCGTTGTTTGTCTGCGCGTGTCTGCGTGTGTCGGTGTTCGTCTGCGTGTGTCGCTGTGTGTCTGCGTTTGTCTGCGTATGTCTGCGTTTGTCTGCGTATGTCTGTGTGTGTCTTTGTTTGTCTGCGTGTGTCTGCAAATGTCGTTGCTTGTCTGTGTTTGTCGTTGTTTGTCTGCGCGTGTCTGCGTTTGTCAGCGGTTGTCTGCCTGTGTCGTTGTGTGTCTGCGTGTGTCCGCATATGTCTGCGTTTGTCTTCTCCTGTCGCTGTTTGTCTGCGTGTGTCTCTGTATGTCTGGGTGTGTCTTTGTTTGTCTGCGTGTGTCTGTGTTTGTCGTTGTTTGTCCGCGGATGTCTGCCTTTGTCTTTGTCTGTCTGTGTTTGTCCCTGTTTGTTTGCGAGTGTCTACATGTGTAGTTATTTGCTTATGCATGCCATCGCACGTCGATGTCTGTCGATGTTTAAGCGCGCGTGCGTCGTCGCGCGTCGCCCTTAGATTGCGCGCATGCTCGCGACAAGTATTGCTTGCGTTTTTGCCGCAGTCGCATGTTCCGCAATGCATCGGCCAGCGCGTCGGCCAGCGTGTTTTTTTCAAGGCGGGCATTCATTTTCTTTCCGAGGGGCAACCTCCCAATGCACAGCACGCGCCCCGCCCGATGCTTGCGCGCCGACCTTTTGAGTTTCCTTCCGCCCTCCCTCGGGGCACCTTCGGGCGCGCGCCATGAACTGCCCTCCCAGCGGCCCTCGCGCATTGGATTTTCGTTGGGTGTCAGCAAATTGCGGGCCCATTCCCCAGGCGCCCCCCCGAACCCCACCGCCCTTCAGGGGGCGCAGTCTTATAATGTC
Source organism: Prorocentrum cordatum (assembly GCA_963575745.1). Taxonomy (NCBI): domain Eukaryota; class Dinophyceae; order Prorocentrales; family Prorocentraceae; genus Prorocentrum; species Prorocentrum cordatum. Next base: position 106,776 of record CAUYUJ010019062.1, read on the forward strand.
GTGGGGGTTCGGCAGCGACGCCTCCCCGCGCCGCGGCATTATCCACGTGCTCTAGATGCCTTGGCCGACACGCAAAGACAACAATGAATGAATTTCCATGCACTCGTTGAGGATGTCGCACGCGCATGGGACTCAGATCAACGAAACTGCGCAGTGACCTGCGGGCGCTGCAGTTCACACAAATTTACGAATGGTTACATGACCACTTGCGTATGTTCATATGAATATGGTTATGTGTCCAACTGCGTCTGCGGGTTCGCGTCTGCCGCAACACAAATGTGTCTGTGCATGTCGCTGTGTGTCTGCGTTTGTCGCCGTGAGTCTGTGTATGTCGTTGTGTGTCTGCGTTTGTCGCCGTGTGTCTGTGCATGTCGGTGTTTGTCTGCGTTTGTCGCCGTGAGTCTGTGTATGTCGTTGTGTGTCTGCGTTTGTCGCCGTGTGTCTGTGCATGTCGGTGTTTGTCTGCGTCTGTCGGCGTGTGTCTCCGTATGTCGTTGTTTGTCTGCGTTTGTCTGTGCGTGTCTGTGTTTGTCTGTGTTTGTCTGGGCGCGTCTGCGTTTGTCGCTGTCTGTCTGCGCTTCGACGCGCGCGCGTTGCAGTCCGCGTTCGTTGGGCGCCCGTGAGTTCCAGTGTGATCGCCGCCCAGCAGTATTCAGGCGCCCTGCGCTGCGCCGCTGCGACTGTGCCCCTTGCCACGGCAGTTCTTTCCTCAACCTGCCCCGTTCCTCCACCCTGCCAATGCGCACTTGCCGACGCATTCGGTGCTTCGCACGCAATAGGTGTTCCGCACAAGCGTGCGCCGCAAACGTCTTAGACATAGTGAACGCGCACGCGATGGAGAAACCCCTGCGCCTGACACGGAAGCGCGTGGACACGTTGGAAATCAATTTCCGCGCGCGAGCCCACGCGCCCGAGGAAGCAACGCGCAACCATCAAACCGACGCAAACAGCGCGCGCGGAACGCAGCGCAAACGCGCGGAAACACACGCCCACACCCAGGCGCGCAACGCGCGCCTGCCCTGCAAACGCCAGACTAGCATAGGCGCGCGACGCAGACAAACGCAGACAAACGCAGACACAGACAAACACAGACAAACACAGACAAACACAGACACACAAAGACACACACAGACAACCACCGACACACGCAGACAAACACAGACAAACGCAGACAAACGCAGACATCAAACACCGACAAACACCGACAAACACAGACAAACACCGACAAACACAGACAAACACAGACAAACACAGACACGAAACAACGACAAACACAGACAAACACAGACAAACACAGACAAACACAGACAAACGCAGACAGACGCAGACATCAAACACCGACAAACACCGACAAACACAGACAAACACAGACAAACACAGACAAACTCAGACACGTGATGTCTGTGTTTGTCGGTGTTTGTCTGTGTTTGTCGGTGTTTGTCTGTGTTTCGTGTCTGTGTTTGTCTGTGTTTGTCTGTGTTTGTCTGTGTTTGTCTGTGTTTGTCTGTGTTTGTCTGTGTTTGTCGGTGTTTGTCTGTGTTTCGTGTCTGTGTTTGTCTGTGTTTGTCTGTGTTTGTCTGTGTTTGTCTGTGTTTGTCGGTGTTTCGTGTGTGCGGTTGTCTGTGTTTGTCTGCGTTTGTCTGTGTTTGTCTGTGTTTGTCGGTGTTTCGTGCCTGCGTTTGTCTGTGTTTGTCTGTGTTTGTCTGTGTTTGTCGGTGTTTCGTGTCTGCGTTTGTCTGTGTTTGTCTGCGTGTGTCTGTGTTTGTCTGCGTGTGTCTGCGTTTGTCTGTGTGTTTTCTGCGTTTGTCTGTGTTTGTTTGTGTTTGTCGGTGTTCGTGCGTCGGTGTGGTGTGTCTGTGTTTGTCTGTGTTTGTCTGCGTTTGCCTGTGTTGGCCTGTGGCTGTTTGCGGCGCGTGGTTGTGCTGGCGCCTCTGTGCGCGCGCGCGTGGGCCTGCCATTGTTTTCCCGCGTTTGCCAGCGCCAGCGCGGGCTTCCCAGGGTCTGCGGCGCTGGCGCGTCCGCGCTGGCGTCGGCGAAAGCGCCAGACGGAATCCACTTGCTGGAGCTTCGAGCGCGCAATCCAAGCCCGCGCGCGCGCGCCCTGAACCCTACGGCACCATTTAAAGCGAAAGGCTGTCGGAGCCAAACGCGCGCCCATCGGTTGACCAGGCCACCGCCGCAAAAGTTATGCGTCGTGTTCGCATCTGGCTCGGCTGACAAACTGAAGGGCGTGCTCGACTGCGCCGCAGGGGGGCGCAATTTCGCGAGACCCCCCCCCCGCCCCGCCCGCCCGAGCTGACCGCGCGCGGAAGACGGCTGTGCACGTCTATACATGTCAGTTGCGCGCGGTTTGCGCGCGAAGCGCTTGGCGCGGAATCTCTATGAAACTTGGATAAACTTACAATATTTTCACGTTATTGCACATTACTTGCAAGAACACGCAATAACCTGATGAATCTTGCATTTGCAACGGTTATTGCGCTGGAACTGGCAGATACTTCGCGGTGCGCGCTGGATTTAGCGAAAACGTGGAGTATCTTGCAGTTGCGTGCTGCATTGCGCTGTATCTTTACAGAATGCGACTGAACTCTACAAAACATACAAAACATACAAAAACTCTGCCGACCAACGCAAAATTCGCATGGCGCCAATGCCAGGGGAGCTGCGCCAGTCAGCGCCGATCTGCGCGATTGCGCAAGCGAAAAACCGCCGCATGACCGCGCGGCGCAACGCCGTGTCCGCGCCGCGCCGCCGTTCCAAGAGCGCGCGGGCGGTCGCGCGCGATCGCGTCGCCTCTCCCCCCCCCCCCCCTGGGCCGCCGCCGCTGCCGCCGCCGCCGCGCGCCGCCCGCCCCCCCCCCCCCCCCCCCATCCCGCCCCCCGCGCGCGCGCGCGCCACACCGCCCGCTCGCGCGCGACCGCGCACCCGATTCGCCGCCTCCGCCGCAGGGTCGCTCTTCGGGCCCATGGCCAGGTCGCCCCCCATCGCTGCCGCCGCCGCAGCCGCGGTGACTCGCCCAGGTCTCGTCGGTTGCGGTGCCGCCGCCGCCGCCGCCGCCGCGTCGCGCCAGCGGCCGAGTTCCCTTCCCGCCCCCCCGCGCAGTCCCCGCGCCCTTCGCACCGTGCATCGCCGCCTCGAGCCGCGACCAGCCCGCCCTCAGCGCCCGCCCCTTCCCCTCCTCGTCTCTTCGCCGCCGCCGCCGCCGCGGCGCGCTCGCGAGATGCGGCGCACCCCCGCGGGCGCGCGCGCCAGGTGCCGCCGCCGCCGCCGCCGCGCCGCCGCGCAGCCTTCGCGCAGACGCTCGCGATCGGCCTCGCGCGCGCGCCCCGAAGAAACCCAGTCGACCCGCGGATGGCCGTGCAGCGTGAGCGACAACCCGCCGAAACATCGGAATACCCTGCTGAATGTGAAATAACTTGCGCTTTCTCTGCGCAACTTACGCAAATAGCAAACAACCGCGCCAACGCGCGATGACGCGCAATAACCTTCAATAACACCTTAGAAATCGCAGTTTTCCGATCAATCGCACGCAGCCGCGCAGCATGGCGAGACTTTGGAAACTCAGCCCTGCACTTTGCAGAATACCATCGGAACCCCAAATAATATACAAGTTCTGTGACATTCTGACAAGTACAGCACGTAACCCGAGCTAACTTATACAAGTTGGCAAGATCGTGGGAAACTCGCCAGAACTTGGGGGCCCGCTTTTAAAACAAGCGCCAGTTGCTTCGCGAATCGCGCGGCAGCGCGCGCCAATCGAACAGCGCTCCATGAAGCGTCGCATTACATCGCGCCGCGCGCGACGACCCATCGTTAGTCGGCTTAACTCGAAACAACTTGCGTTCCAGGCCCCATACCTGGAAATTGTTTTCCCGACAACAGCAGGCCTTGGAAACGCGCTGCAATGCGCGGGGGCGCGGTGGATGCGGAGGGGCGTGGAGCGCATTGCGCGCGGCGCGCAGGACAGGGAATGCACCGCTCAACGCGCGAATTGCCTGAGCTCGCACAAACATGATTGCAATGGTCTCGGGGCTTGCGCGCTGCGTCCAGCGCCCGCCGCTGGGCGCGCTCGGGAACGCTGCGCAACGGGCGGCGGCGTTGATTGCGCGGGCCAGCGACTGCCGAGCGCTGCTCAGCGCGCCCCTGCGCCCCGCCAAATCACGAAGCCCGATGGGCCGCGGCGGCCGCGCGGCGTCGCGCGCTCGCCCGCGCGCCCGCCCGCCCACGATCGCGCGCGCAGGCGCCTGTGATTTTCCAGCGAGCCCCAATCTGCCCCATTGCTTCCTGGACAAGGGCGCAACTTCGGGTCGCGCCTTGCGCGCCCGACTTCCGCGCTTTGTTGTGCCTGATGAACGCGGGCGGCGCGCGGGGGGCCCCAGCTTGGCTCGCCGCCAGCGAAGCGCGAGCCCGCCGAATACATGCAACGCGGCGAAAGATGGAACGAACGTTGCAGCGCGCGCCTCTCGCGCGCGAGCGGGGCGCGCGGGGGCGCGCGCGCTGGCGATATCGCATGCCGCGCGCGATGCCTGACCCCGATGCAGGTGCGCAGGGCCACTGGATTGCACCGCGCTGGGGCGCTCGGAGGCGTCGGCGGCGAGCGCTCGCGCGCGCGCGCGCCTAGCGCCCTGCTGCGCGAATCGAACGGACGACCGCGGATCTGCGCGAGGGTCAGCGGGGGCGCGCGGGCGGGCGCGCGCGCGCGAACGCAACGATGATAGCGGCGGGCGCGCGAACGCAACGCGCGCGTTCTCTGGTGCGAAACTGACGGCGGTCGCCCAGCAGCCACGTTCGGACCACATCATGTAAAGCGCCAGCCCCTGACTGCAAGAGGCTGTCACCTCGACGTTGAGCATGCGAAGCCACGCGCAATGCGCGGCTCGCGCTGGCAATGCATGCCCACGGCAGGTCAGCGGCGCAAGGTGCAACGTCCAACGCGACAGCGCGATGGAAGAGTTCACCCTCGGGCTGGGGGGCGCGGCCAGGCCAGCGCGCGCGCGCGCTGCAACAAGGGGAAACACAGTGCGCAACGCGAGCGACGCGCTGGCATGAATAAGGCCCGTCGCCTTCCAGCTGCGCCAGTTTATATATATATATATATATATAATGTAAAACTGGTTTTCTGGGTGGAGCAGGCGGCCAGTTCAACGTGGAACACATGGGGCGCTGCGCGCGCGCTGCGCTGCGTGCAGCATGGTCTTCTTGCATTGTCCACGCTGGGTGCGCCGCTTGTTCCAACCAGAGAATGGATTGTTATATTGAGTTTTGTACATTGAGGTTTTGGACATAGCATCGCTGGTTTGCTATGCAAGTAGTTCAAAACCGCACAGCGCGCGCTGCAATCAACGCCCGCCTTTGTTGTTTTTTTTCTTTTTTTTTTTTCGCAGTATCACCATTAAGATGGCAGCCTGGTCCTGCCAGAGAATGAATTTTTATATTGGGTGTTAGCCATTGGTTCTTGGGGTTGACATCGCTGGTTTGCAATGGAAATTATAAAGGACGTCACAGCGCCCGCGTGTGATGTGTGCACGGCTGCTATGTATACATGTAAACTCAACGTTGGAGGCAGCGCGTGCTTGCTTGAGCTTTGTGTTTGCATTGGGGTTTGCCAGTGGTGCGTTCGACTGGACATTGCTGGCTTGCAATGGAAATGATTGAAGTCCGCGCAGCGCGTGCGCGCGCTATACGTGCTGTTTGCTTTTAAATGTGTAATGTTGGGCGGACCGCCTCCGCCTGTCTGGTAGTGGAATCTCACATTGGTTTTGCCCGTGGTTCGGGGTTGCCATCGTTGGCTCGCTATGTACTTGATCCAAAACCGCTCAGCACGCGCGCTGCGTGTTCAATTTTGCAAAATCCACATTGCGATGACAGCCTGCTCCAGCCCAAGAATGAAATTTTACATTGGGTTTTGGTCATCGATCGGTTGTTTGAGTTTACATCGCTGGCTTGCATTAGGAATGGTTGAAGTCAGCGCAGCGCGCGCGCTGTGCGTTTTATGTTTTCTTGTAGAATCCGCGGTCGGGCGGCCGCCTGTTCCAGCCCAGGAATGATTTTTTACATTGTGTTTTGCTCATTGGTTTCTGGGGTTAACATCGCTGGTTTGCTATGGGGGTGGTTGAGGGCCGAACAGCGCGCGATGCGTGTTGCATGGTGAAGCAAAAAACAATTTATTTCCCGAGGCGAACTGGCAGCCTGTTTGACCGAATAATGAAATCGTAAGTGTTTCCGCCTTCTCATGTTTTAAAAGTTTTGGATCGGGCATCGCTGGCGCGCCGCGTAGATAGATCTGGGCAGCGCAGCGCGCTGGCGCGCCGCGTAGATAGATCTGGGCAGCGCAGCGCGCGCGAATCGCGTTACATGCGTTCTCATATTTTCCACGTTGGAATGACCGCTGCCTGGCCCGACCGTTGAGCTGGTGACGCTGGCTCGCGGGCGGAATGATGCGCGTTGTGCTTGTTTGCGCATGCGCACCGTTGGGGCGGACATTTGTTTAAACTGAGTTTGTTTGTATTTGCATGTGTGCATTGAGTGTACCCCATGTGGTGTTGTAGCTAACATCATTGGTTTGCCGTTGGGAAACTGATTATTGGCTGTTCGGGGCGCGCGCTGTTTGCGTAAAGAAAAAACAAAAAAACTTGCAGCTCGCGTTGGGATGGCCGCCCCTTCCAGCCCTAGAATGTTTTTGCATCGCTGGTTTACAACGGAAATGTGCCCAGGCAGTACAGCGCGCGCGCTTCGCGATGCACGCGTTTTCACACATTCCACGTTTGGATGGCCACTATCTCCAGCCCGAGAATGCAGCTGGTGTAGCTGACTTCCTACAGAAATACTGCGGGGGAGCGCGGGGCGCGCGTTGCGTGATGCCTTTTTCCACATTGGGATGTCAGTTTTTCCACGTTGGGATGGCAGTTTTTTCCAGCTAGAGAACGGCCGTTCGCAATTGGTTTTCGGAGTTGGCGTTGCTAAGTTGCCTTGGGAATGACTCTGGACCGCGCAGCTCGCACGCTCGCTCGCACGCAAAGCGCGCGTTGTATGTGTTCTACTTTTTGAGTCGCGCCCCCCACGTTGAGAGGACCGCCTGTTCAGGCTTGGAAGTGTTATTTTTCATGTGCCCATTGGGTCTTGGAGCTATCACCGTTTGCATGCTACAGCGTTCATCTGTCTTCACGTCGGGGTGACCTTTTTTTTTCCCGCCAGCGAATGAGTGTCCAACTTATGTTTCCATTGGGTCCTTGAGTTAGCATCGGGATATCTATGGGTGCGACTTCGGACAGCACATCGCGCTCTGCGTGCTGTGCCAGTTGCAAGTAATCCCACCGGCCCTCTGGGCGTATGTGGTTTAAGGAGCGTCCTCTTCCAACCTCCTTCTTCCCCTTCGGGGAGGGGCTTGCCCCCCCCCACCACCGCCACCGCCCCACCGCCACCGCCACCACCACCACCACCACCACCCACCACCCCAAACCCATCCCCTGGACATGGGCGGGGGGGGGATGGGGGGCGCTGGTAGCTGGAGCGTCCAAGATGGCCCAAGATGGTTCCAGGATGGCCTCGATCAGAGAGCCCAAGATGAGCTCTAAGATGGCCCAAGATGCCCCAAGATGGCTCGAGAAGGCCCCCAATATGCTCCAAAAGGCCCCAAGACCGCCCCAAGACGACTCCAAGTGGCCACGGAGCCCCCCGAGGAGGCCTCCCAAGAGGCCACAACCCTTCAAACACCGAGGGAAAACCAATGATGTTTGCTTTCTCGCCGTTTCGCTTCCGATGGCCATCCGACGGCTCCAAGAGGGCCCAAAAGAGCCCCAACATGGGCCCAAGAGAGCCCCAAGACGACCCCAAGAGCGCCCAAGAGCGCTCCAAGGGCGCCCCAAGAGGGGTCCAGGAGGCGATTCTGGAGGTTCCCGAGGGGGGGCGCGAAGTAGGGAACCCCTCTTCTTTGATCGATCTCCTCCAAGATGGCCCAAGACGCACCCGTGGGGGCCCCAAGCGGCGCCAAGATGGCTCCAAGATGGCCCAAAGATGGCCCCAAGCGGCCCTCAAGAGGCCCCCAAGAGGGCCCTAAGCGCCCCCAAGAGCCCCCCTCTCCCCTTCCCGAGGCACTCAACACGCCCAAGAGCCCCCCAGGACAGCCAAGGGAACCCCAGACGTCCCAAGATGTCTCCAAGAAGCGCCCAAGAGATATCCCAAGAGGCTCCGAAAGTCATTCAAGCGACCTCTGGCCTTTTTGCTTGCCCTCCTCCTCCTCCTCAAGATGCCCTCCAGACGCCCCAAGAGGCTTCCAAACCAATCCCCAGAGGCATCCTACGATGCTCTTATGTTCGTAAGTTCTCTGCGTGCTGTCCACTTCCCTGATCGAGGCAATTCCTCTGGGCATCGTTTCTGGATGGGCTGGTGGGGTTACGCGAAGCGTCTAGAATTTAGTGGGGAGGGGGTGCGGCTGCCATGGCCCTTTCATACCCCTCGGCCATGGAAGTAGGGAGGAGTTGGGAGACGCGGCGAGGGTATCGCATGGCAAGCACTTGTTGGGGAATGCACCAGCATCGCAGGTACGTAGAAGCGTGGTGCGAGGAGGGGGAGGTGGAGGATGAGAAGCGGGTTGGGCCCTTTATATCCGTCGTGCCCAGGACGTAGTAAGAAGAATCGGAAGGATGCGGCACGGACGAGGGAGGTTGCACGGGGAGCATTGATCGGGGAATCCGCCAAGATCATATTGATTGGTAAGCTTGGTATGGGGAGGAAGCGGATGGTCGGATGAGGGTGCGGGCCCTATTATACCCGTCGTGCCCAGGACGTAATAAGAAGAAACGGGGCGATATGACAGGGAGGAGTGAGCTTGCATGGCAAGCACTAGTCGGGGAACGCACCAGGATCGCACTCATTGGTAAGTTTGGTATGAGGAGGAGGCGGAAAATGAGAAGCGGGCTGGGGCCCTTTATATCCGTCGCGCCCAGGGCGCAGGAAGAAGCGGGAAGAAGTGGCGAGGAGGGGGGGGGTTGCATGTCAATCACGGAACGAACAAGCATTCGTGGCCCCCCCAATCTCCCCCTCGCCGTCGCCCTCTTCATCGTTCTCCTTCTCCTCCTCCTCTCCCCCCTCCTCCCCTCGCCCTCGGGCCCTTGGCCCCCCATCCGCCTCCATCTCCTAATGATCCACATCCTCCTTCTCTTCCTCCTTCTCCCCATCCTCCTCCTATCCCCTCTCTTCTTGATTCCCTTCGTCCTCCTGTTCCTCCTCGCCCTCGCCCTTCTCCTCCTCCTCGTCATCCTCTTCAATCTCCACCTCCTACCCTCCGTCCTCTTCAATCCCCTTCCTGCTCCACCTTCGCATCCTCTTCCTCCTCCTCTCTCCGCTTCTCCTGCTTCGATTCCTCCTTCGCCTCGCCATCCTCCTCCTTCTCCTCCTTCCCCCCCCCCCCATCCCTTCTACGTTGGCCCCTCTTGACCACCAACGTCCTCCATCTCAACCTCCGCATACTTCTCTTCATCATCACCCTGACCCTCCCCTCACCACTTCTCCCGCTTGTCCTCATCCTCTTTCTCCGTCTCCGACTCCTCATCCACGTCCGTGCGAGTGCGCGCAGGTGCTAAGGCGCCGCCGACGCTGCCTCTCCAGCTGCAGAGCTCTCTCTCTCTCTATCTCTCTCTCCATATATATATACATCGCTCTTGCAGTTTAGTGTTATGTGTTTGTTTAGGCCCCTCTCTCTCTCTCTCTTGTTATTGGATTATTTCTCTCACCCTCTCTCTCTCGCCCCCCCCCTCTCTCTCTCTCTCTCCACTTGTCCCATCCCTCTCGCCTGTGCGATGGAATGGCGTATTCGCCCGAGACGTCTTCGCAACAAACTGACATTTGCCGCAGTTTCTATACACATGGATGTTTACTGCTCTTATGCGGAGGCGGCCAGACTGCATTCTTGCCGAAGGGAGCGGCGCGCGCAGACACAAGTGCCTCCAGCGCGCTGCGGAGCCAAGCGTGGCTCAAGAAGTCGTGCACGCGCAGGCCCTCACTGCGTACCTGGCCAAGTCAATGGCCAAGCCTAGTCGACCACATTCGCCTATTCGAACATTCGCCTAGTCGAGGGTGCTGTTCGGCGAAGCAACTGGCGACTCGACGAGGCAGAAATCCTCCGAGGACTGTTGAGCCGAGAAGTCCTTCCACTTCGACTCGTCCCTCACCTTCCATCCGTAGGGGATCCAGCTCTCGGGGTTCTGTGGGTCCCATGGGATTGTCGGCACAAGCCCGTTCTCCGCCTTGGTCGCCGCGTTCGCGTAGTCGATCCAGCCTTTGGGGTCCTTGATCTGCCACCCGTACGGGACCCACGTCTTCTCGTCATCTTTGTCCCACCAGAGGAGCGCGGGCGCCTGAGGCGATTGCTTGGTGTAGTCCATGAGCTCGTCCTCCTGCGCCAGCGTGAAGTCGCGCTCCATGCCGAAGGGCCCGTCAACCGAAGGGTTGTCGTCGTTGAGGATCGCCTTGGCGCACTGCATGTGGGTGATCACCTTGCTGATCTCCTCGAGCTGGCATTTCATCGCCACCACGTTCGTATTCTGCACCAGGGTCTTCGGCGTCGTGCTGCACGACTGGGTTTCGCAGCGGACAATCGCCATCTTGAGCGCGGCTTGGTGTTGCTTCAGATAGTTGAGCCCGTCCTCGACTCTGGTCGACGCGTTGCCGAACACGTGCTTCGTGGCCCGCAAGACTCTCTGAGACTGCTCGAGGCGGTAGCCGTCGGACCCGACCTGCTGCTCGTACGTCTGCTTGCAACCGCGATCCATCAAGATGCGCGTCACCGAGTGGTGGTTCGACGGGTCGCACTGCTCAGACGAGTTTGAGCCAAGATGCTGTACGCCTGGAGTGATCACGATCGAGTGCTGCCGCGGCGGCGGGTGCAATCATCGCGGGGTGGCCACCCCGCGCGAAGTCGTCATATGAATGGGTTTGCGATGGTTGTGCAGCATTTGCAGCTGCGAAAAGCGCAGTTGCGAATGCATTTCGGGTGCCCCCCCCCCCCCCCCGTAGGGCCACGAAACGCGCGAGGAGAGCGCCGAGCTGCGTGACGGGGGCGCATACGAATACCGCCACTGAGGTTTAATTATGGGGCAAGAAACGCGAGCCCCCTGCGGGGGCACGACGCGCGCAAGGGGCATGCTGACATGCGCGGCGGGGCCCAGGCCCCAGGAGGCCCCAGGGGGCCCCAGCAGGCCCCTGGAGGCGGGCCCTGCGATGCCCTAAGGAGGCACCTTCGTCTTAAATTAATTATTCGGGGGCGGGCAGTGACGACGCCAGCGCCGCCGCCCACGACGCCCATAACAACGGCAGCAACTAAGGCCGCAGCACCACATTCTGCTCCTCCTCCTCCTCCTCCTCCTCCTCCTCCTGTGGTTTGTCCTCCCCCTCCCCCCCCTTCTTCCCCTCGCTCTCCTCGCGGCAACCTGATTATTTTCCCTTGGTGGAAGCAGGCTGCCCGACGACCCCAGCCGAGGCGCACTTCCACGAGCGTGCGGTTGAGGGGGGGTTGCGCGAGGAAGGAGAGGGCGATGAGGGGGGGGGGGGGAGGAGGGAGGGGCAGAGACTGACGCTTCAGCGGCTGGACCGCTCTGAGCTCGGCCAAGAAAAGAGGGGCAGAGAAGACGGGGGAGGCGAAGCAGGAGAAGGAGCGGGGGGGAGGGGGGCTAGGAGGACGAGGAAACAACAGACGGTCAGCACCGCACAACGCTCATGCGTCCGCCGACGTGGCGCCCTCCTTCTCGCGCGCGTCCATCTCCTATAGGGAATGGCAGTGATATGTGTTCGATCCCCTCCAGCTCTTTAGGGCGTGAGTGGTCTAGAAAGCCCCCTCGGTTCAACGCCCGCTCAACCTCACCCCCCCCCCTGGGGGGGGCTTTACCACCGCCCCTGCCCCCCCCCCTGGCCTGGAGAGGGGCCGCAATGCATCCTGAGCCGCTGTCCTCGCGAGGGGCGTCGAACAATAGCACTCCCAGGTGTTGCCCAGGAGTCGCCTAAGACGCTTCCAGCCTCTCGCTGAACGTGTTCTCCAGTCCCGGAGGGGGGGGGGAGGGGGAGGGGCAAGGAGGAGGGAGGAGGGGGAGAAGGAGGAGGAGGAGGAGGAGGAGAAGGAGAAGGCGCGAGGAGGAGGAAGAGGAGGAGGAGGAAGAGGAGGAGAAGGGGGGGAAGGAGGAGGAGGAGGAGGAGGCGCAGGGGAGGATGGGGACAAGAAGAAACATAGAGGAGGAATGAGGAACCAGCACCCTAAGGTCAGCGCCCTTTGCTCGAGCGGCTACTGTTGGATGGGCTGGTGGGGATATGCGAAACGTGCGCAATTGGCTGCGCCATCGTAACGTTGCTCGCTCTGCTCGCATCGTCGTTGTTCGCGCATCGTTGCCACCTCCGTGACCGCCCCCATCGCGCGTTATTTCCTCGACATCGTCCTCTCATCGTCGTCGTCCGTTCAGTGCATCTGCACAGTTGTCATGTTCATCCCCTTCGTCTCCTGGAGCTGTCCGCGGATCTCGTCCGTCTGCGTCTTCAGCATGTCGATGCGCTTGTCGACGCCCGTCTTGTCGCCGTGCCTCGCCCTGTCGAGCTCGCGCTGGCGACACCAGCGGACCGTGTCCTTGCTGTGATGTAATATGCTCATACTTTGTTTCCCCCTCAGACTCCCCTTCTCCCCGTCGTCCTCCTCCCCCGTCTCCCCGTCCTTGCCAGCCAGCCTTCGCGCGTTTGATATCATTCTCCTCTCCCCCCGCTCCCATCTCCTCCCCACCTCCTCCTCCTCCGCCTCCTCCGCGTTCTCCCCCTCCTACCCTCCGTTTCTTCTTCCACCTAAACTCCGCGTCCTTTTTCTCCCCGCCCTCGCCCCCCGCCTCCTGCCGCTGCGCTCCTCCGCGCCCATGGGGGGGAGGGTGCGGGGTGGGTGGGTGGGGGGGTGGGGGGTGTGGGGGGGGGGGGGGGGGGGGGGGGGGGGGGGGGTGGGGGGGGCAGAACGGAAGGGGGGGTTCGGGTGCCCTCGGACGGTCCATGTTCGGCGAAGTCCATGAGTAGGCTGGCGACTGCTTTTGGTACTCGAGCCACCTGTTGCGCTCCTGGGACGGGGGGGGGGGGAAGGGGGGGCAAGGTAGAGGGCGTGGAGGAGGAGAAGGAGCATTCAAGGTTTAGGATCGGGAGTTTTTTTGCGTCTGCAGAATATCCTTCACCCAATGCTGATAGGCGAAAATGAAATCAGTCTTCTCCGAAATGATATTCATCTTGAAATTCTTCTTTTGACGATGGTGAACGGGAAGGCCGTGCTGAAGTCGAGGGGACGTCGACCACACATACGGTTTCGGCGGGTCCTTCGGCTGATCCAAAGCGGCCCTTTGGAGATACAACGCATCAGGCTGAGGGCGATGGCAGGAGTGAGATTGGGGTAAGGGAAGCAGGAGCGAGAAGAAGGGGATAATGGGGGTGATGATGATGACGATGCTGATGGTGATGATGATGATATGCTGATGATGATACTGACGATGATGATGCTGATGATGGTGATGAGGAACGGTGATGATGATAATAATAATGCTGGTGCTGGTGCTGATGGCGGTGATGATGACGATGATGGTGATGCTGATGGTGGTGATGCTGATGGTGATGGTGATGGCGATGCTGATGCTGATGATGATGCTGCTGCTGATGGTGATGATGATGATGATGATGATGATGCTGCTGATGATGATGATGAGGGGGAGGAGGAGGAGAAGGAGAAGGGAGGGGTAGATGAGGGGGGTAAGGCTGATAAGGAGAAGGAGGAGGAAGATGAGGGGGAGGGAGGAGGAGGATGACGAGGAGAACGAGCAAGAACGAGCAAGATGCTTCTCGTCCTGGAGCATGCCATCCATGTGGCCAGTTATGTAGCCGTTCTCCCACCCCATGTCGTACCCGTAGCTGAAGCCCTCCTTGTGGCCGCGCTTGTAGCCGTGGTCGCGCGGCGGCGGCATCGGAGGAGGCGTGGGCCTAACCTTGGCAGACAGTGCCCCTGCCGATGAACTCGATCGAGCCCGCTTGGACGGAGGCTCGTCCGAGGCGATCTCGGGAACTGAATCGCCGAGAAGCGAGATGACGCCATCTGACGGCGTCGGAGCTGTCCCCTCGACAGCCATTGTTCGAAGTGACCGAAAGGCGCGGAGGGCAACCAACTAGGGCGACGCGTCGCCGCCCCTCGAAGCCAAAATGGCTAGACGGAGGAGGCAGTCGAGGGTGAGGGGGCTTATGGCATGCATTAGCGTGGTTTGTGGGAATGCACATGGGGCGCGAGTTGGGAGGAGGATACGGGTGACGAGGAGGGGGGCGGCGAGGAGGAGCAGGAATGCGACGAGGAGGACGAGGGGGAGGGCGACGAGGACGATAATCAAAACTACGAGGTGGAGTAGGATCAAGAAGAGGGGGGGGCGAGAGGATGAGAAGGGCGACGGGGGGGGGGGGGGGGGGGGAGGAGGAGGGGGATGAGAAGGAGGAGGAGAACGACGACGAGGGGGAGTGGGCGCAGGAACATGACGACGAGAAGCCTGAGGTGGCGGCTCGATGGGGTCCTGGAGACGAGCGGGCGCCCTGGGGCGGGGCGACGGTTCCATTCAGGAGAGAAGCCCGAGGGCGAGTTGCATCGTTGCATCGCAGTCTGGGTCGATGCCCGACGCGTCGGCGATGCGATCTACCTCGGGCGCCGATGCTGCAATGCACAATTTTTGACATGCAACCTCCTCCCCCTCCTTCTCCTCCTCCTCCTCCTCCCCCCCCCCCTCATCATTCGATTCTGCAATGCACCTCAACGCGAGGAGGTGTGGCGCGGGGGCGGCGCGGGCGGCGGGGGGCGGTGATCACGCGGAGGAGGAGGAGGAGGAGGAGGAGGAGAAGGCGGAGGAGGGTGACGAGTAGGGGGGGACGTAGAGGAGGGGGGTGGCCAGGAGGAGGAGGGGGAGACGGTGGGGGACGAGGATGATGAGGAGGAGGATGAGGATAGAGAAATCGGTTGCCTATCACAAACGGCCTTGGCGAGACGCTTCCGTCTACGCCGCCCCACTGGCCGTCTGAGGCTTTGCGAAACTACGGGGACAAGCTTGTCCCCGTCCGCGGGCTCACGGCGAGACCTTGTCCCCGTCCGCGGGCTCCTCTGGCCCCTTCGTGCGGCGGCGCTTCCTGGGGCCGCTCTCCGACGGACGGTCCTGCTCGCCATCGTCGTCGGTGCCGTCGTCCTCGATGGCGTCGTCCTTGGTGCCGTCGTCCTTGGCGCAGTCGTCCACGGGGCAGCCGTCCTTGGTGCCGTCGTCCGTGATGCCCTCGTCCTCGGTGCCGTCGTCATTGGCGCCGTCGTCCTCGGTGCCGTCGTCAATGGCGCCGTCGGTGCCGTCGTCCACGGTGCCGCCGCCCACGACGCCGTCGTCCTTGGCGCCGTCGTCCTTGGTGCCGTCGTCTTTGGCGCCGTGGCCAACGATGCCGTCGTCCTTGGCGCCTTCGTCCTTGGTGTCTTCGCGACTGTCCAATATGTTCGCCAACTCTGCCTCCAGAGACCCTTCCGCTGCGGAGGTGTCCTCGATCCCCATCGTGTCCGTGGCATCCGACTCGACGCGCTCGTGCTCCGCCGCCTCGTGCATCTTCTTAGCGACGCCGTTCGCATACGCGACCACTCCCTTGAGCGAGTTGTCACCTCCTGGCATGGCCTCGCGCGCAGACGAATATCTCGACCACTTCTGGACGCCCTTGCAGTGGACGTAGACTTCCCACCCGCCGTTGGCCTTCTTGGGCCGCGAATAGATCCCCACCTAGGGTGTTCAATACTTTTTTTGCGGGGCGGGATGGGCTGGCAGGGTGTGCAGGATCTGAAGAATACGAAGTTGGTATGAACTGAGGGTTGGAACGGAACGCAGGAGGAGAGGAGGGGGAGGATACAGTGTGCAGCCCACGAATGCAGATTAAGACGCATACGAATTCTGCGAGGGTGACGGGGGGCGAAACGGGCAGCGAGACGCGGGGAATGGTGGATGGGCAGGAGAGGGGGGAGGGGGAGGACGGGACGTGTAGGACGAGGATATGGTCATGTGATGAGGTCGAGCGGGCTGACACGGAGGAAGTAGATGATGATGGCGTTGTTGATGATGGTGATGAGGATGATGCTGGTGGTGATGATGATGAGGGTGATGATGATGATGATGATGCTGATGATGATGATGATGCTGATGCTGATGATGATGATGATGATGAGTGCGGGGCTGATGAGTTTGATGATGGAGATGTGGCTGCTAATGAGGATGAGGGCAAGGAGGGGGGGGGGGGGGACAAGGGGGAGGAGGAGGAGGGGGGGGATGAGATGGAGGAAAAACGAGGAGGCGGAGGAGGATGACGAGGAGGAGGAGGAGGCGGTTTCTGGCAGGCCCCCAGCACCCTGTAGTGGCCAAATGTTTGGCACAAGCCGCGGCACGCGGTGATGTGCTCCTTGTCCTCCTTGCCCTTGCTGGCCGTTCCCTTGCCCGCGCCCTTGGCGCCGCTGCCGCTGCTCTTCGCGTGGTCCTTCTTGCCCGCCTTCTCCTCCTTCTGGGCGTCGCCGCCGATGTCCGCCTTCTGGGCGTCGCCGCCGATGTTCGCCTTCTGGAGGCCCTTGCCCTTGCCCTTCGGCTTGACCTTGCCCTTGCCCTTGCCCTTGCCCTTCGGCTTGACCTTTGGCAGCTCCTTCTCCGCGCTGGCCTCGGCGGCGCACTTCTTCGCCTTGGCTGGCGTGCGCGGGCACTTCATTGGTGGATGCGGGCACCATCTGTCGCCATCTGCCCACGTCATGCACATCGTTCCGTCCTTCATCTTCTGCATGCCGTCTGACTCTGCACCGTCCGCGACGCGGACCGCGTACGGCGACCCGTCGTCGCGGTCCTTAACCACGTACTTGTCATTGATCTTCTCCTTCATGCGCTCGTTCGAGCTCTCCTCGTCGTACAGGTCGAATGAACTGCCGCCGACGTCCGAGCTCTCGTCGTCCGAGCTCTCCTCGCCCTTCTGCTGGTCCGTCTCCACGGCGGCCGCCTGCGGGCCGGGGGGGGATCTGTTCGGGGGGCGGGTGGGCGAGGAGGGGCATTGGAAATGGCGGATGACACGAATGGCATCGGGCACTGGAAAGAGGCTAAGAGGATGTGATGGCGGGCGATGGGGAATTCGATGGGGAGGAGGGGTCGTGCCGATGAGGAGGAGGAGGACGGCGACCAAGATGAGAAGGGAACCGACGGTGAGGATTGTAGGGGCCGAGCGTAAGAAAGGGAGGTGGGCCACGACAAGAGCAATGGCAATGAAGGAACGGAGCGGGAGGGGGGCAAGGCAGAGAGGTGGGAAGAGGGGGAGGAGGAGGAGGAGGAGGAGGAGGAGTAGGCAGAGGTGGAGGATGATGAGAAGGAGAAGAATAATAAACTGGATGGGGAGGGAATAAGAGAAAACGCAGGATCACGAGGAGAACAAGGAGGACAAGGAGGTGGAAGAGGATGAGAAGGAGGAGGACAAGGAGGAGAAGTAGGACAAGAGGATGAGAAGGAGGAGGACAAGGAGGAAGCCTTCGACACTTCAGCCGCCGCGGGCCTGCGCAGCACAGCGCTGACCAGGTCCTGCTTCGTGGAGGCACCTCGGGCGGGAGGGTGGAGGAGGAGGGGGAGGAGGAGGAGGGCGAAGGGAGGAGTGAGGAGGAGAAGGGAGGGGGAGGAGAAGGAGGAGGTGGAGGAGGAGGAGGAGGAGGGGGGGAAGAGGAGGAGGGGGGGAAGAGGAGGAGGAAGAGGAGGAGGAGGGGGGGGGCACGGAAAGGAAGGATGGAGCAGAGGGGGGAGGATAGGGGTAAAGGGGGATGAAGGGGGGGCAGGGAGAGGAGGCCGAGGAGGAGGGAGCGGAGGACGAGGAGGACGGGGGGGCGCCTACGGAGGACCAGGGAGGAGAACAGGACAAAGAGGAGGATTGGGGGGGACTGGGAACGAGAAGAAGGAGGGCGACGAGGAGGGGGGTGAGGAGGAGCGGGAGGACAAAGAGGACGATGTCGACACACATTTCTTCCGTCGACCTTCCTCGCTGCTGTCGCTGATGAAGCTGTTTGCGTCGCTGTCGTCGTCGAACATCGCAACGCGGGCCACGGCCGTGAGGCTCTTTTTGGTGCTGTATGGGGCTGCTGTTCTCTGCGTGTATGGGGCCTCCATCAGCGTCTTCAGCTCATTCGGGATGTCCCACTCGTTCCTGGGCTAGGGGGGGTGCGTCCTCATCCGAACCCTCCTGCTGCTCCTCCTCTCCTCCTGCTCCACCTCCTCCTGCTCCACCTGCTTCGCCTTCTCCTGCTCCTCCGCCTCCCCCTGCTCCTCATACTCCACGTCCTCCTTCTCCTCCTCTTGCTCCTCTACTCCTGCCCCACCTCCTCCTCCTGCTATTCCTCCTCCTGCTCATCCTCACTCAGCGTTTATCCTGCTCACCCTTTCGGTTATTTCAGGCTGAGTTTGAAGGGCATTGGGCCGACTGTTCATCGTCGTCCCCCCATCTTCGTCATCTTCGTCGTCCTCATCTTCATCGTCGTCCCATCGTTACCCTCGTCGGTCCTGGCGGCCCGCCGATAGCCCGAGAAGAGGTCCAGCGCTTTCTTCGCCTCGACGCAAACCTTTTTGCTCACGACGGGCTGGTCGCTCAGCACCGAAGGTGGATGAGGAACGGAAACGAGCGTTTCACTATTGAAACGCTCGTTTCCATTCCTCATCAGGAGGAGGCACGAGCAAGGAGGAGGAGGATGAGGGACAGAAGGAGGAGGAGGAGAAGGAGGAGGAGGAGGAGGAATAGGAGAAGGATGAGGGAGAGAAGCAAGGAGGGGGAGGATGAGGAATGAGATGAGAGAGGGATGAGGGATGAGGACGAGGGCGGGCGGATATGAGAAGGATTAGGCGCCATCGCGAAGGCATGCTCCCAGTCGCCCAGATCGAACACCATCGAGCCGTTGAACTGGGCGGGGCAAAACGAGACCGATGACGACGCTACCCGTCCTGGCCCTCCCCCCTCTTTGAGGGGGGAGGGAATGGGGGGCAGGGGGCATCGGCATCGGTGTCGTTTTGCATGTGCGACCTCGAGCGTCGCACGGAGGACTCGCCACCACTCCGAGCCGAGAAGGTACTCCCCGATGCCCTTCACAGCCTGGGGGGTGAGAGGGGGAGGAGCGGGGCGGTCATGGGGGATTGGGGGAAGAGGTGGGATGGCCTTGCGCCCGTTAGTGTTCCACTCGACGAGTGGCTGGTCCCGCTCGATCCACGCCCGGATCTTCGTCTCTGGCAGTTGGCGGATCGAGTCCGCCAACTTGGCGCGCATGGCGTGGCTCATCGCGCGCGGGGCCTCGCCAGCGCTTGGGCCAGCGCGGCTGGTGTTGATGTTGGTGTTGGTGTTGGTGTTGATGTTTGGTGTTGGTGTTTGATGTTGTTGGTGGTTGGTGTTGCTGTTGTGTTGATGTTGGTGTTTGACCGTCCCGATGTTGGTGTTGGTGTTTGGTGTTGGTGTTGATGTTTGTGGTGGTGCTTATGTTAACTAATCCCACCAGCCCTCTGGGCGTAGGTGGTTTAGGGAGTTTCCTCTTCCAACCTCCTTCTTCCTCTTCGGGAAGTGGTTTCCCCCTCCCCCTAACCCCTCTCCTGGACCTGGACGGGGCGTTCCGCGAGCGGTCGGAGCGTCCAAGATGGCCCAAGATGGCTCCAAGAGCGCCTCGGAGAGCCCAGGATGGCCTCCAAGATGGCTCAAGATAGCCTAATGTGCGTCAAGATGGCTCCGAAGATGATCAAAGAGGCCTCAAGACCGCCCCAAGACGCCTCCAAGAAGCCAAATAGCCTCCCAAGGGGGACTCCAAGAGGCCAAAATCCTTCAACAACCTTAGGACAACCAATGATTGTTGCCTTCTCGCCGTTTCGCTTCCGATGGCCATTCGAGGCCTCACGACGGTTCCAAGAGGGCCCAAGAGGGCCCCAAGAGGGGCCCAAGATGGTCCCAAGACGACCCCAAGGGCGCCCAAGAGCGCTCCAAGAGCGCCCCAAGACGGGTCCAGGAGGCGATTCTGGGGGTTCCCGAGGGGGGGCGCGAATCAGGGAGCCCCTCTTCTTTGATCGATCTCCTCCAAGATGGCCCCAAGAGGCACCCAGGAGGCCCCGAGTGGCGCCAAGATGGCTCCAAGATGGCCCCAAGATGGCCCCAAGAGGCCCCCAAGAGGCCCCAAAGAGGGCCCTAAGCGCCCCCAGGAGCCCCCCCCCCGAAGCACTCAAGACGCCCAAGAGCCCCCCAGGACCGCCAAGAGAACCCCCAGACGTCCCAAGATGCCTCCAAGAAACGCCCAAGAGATATCCCAGGAGGCTCCGAAAGTCATTCAAGAGGCCTTTGACTCTTATGATCGCCCTCCTCCTCCTCCTCCTCCTCCTCCTCCTCCTCCTCCTCCCCCTCAACATCACCATCATCATCATCATCATCATCATCATCATCATCATCATCATCATCATCATCACCATCACCATCACCATCACCATCACCATCATCAAGACCACCACCATCATCGTCACCATCATCATCATCAATATCAACATCAACATCGTCATCCGCGTATTCCTCCTCCTCCTTCTCATTATTCCCTCCCTACCCTCATCCTCCTCCTCCTCTTCCGCCTCCGACTCCTCCTCCATCCCCCCCCCGCCCCCCCTGGGGTACGACGGCCTCTCCAGCCCTTTGTTCCTCTGTATGCTGCCCCGCTTCCATGATCACCTCTACTCGCCTGGGCGTCGGTTCTGGATGGGCTGGTGGGGATACGCGGAGCGTCAAGAATTGTTGATGTATGTTATATTTACGTCAATGATTATGTTGATGTTTGTGTTATATTTATGTTAAGTAAGTCCTTATGTTGATTGGTGAGTAGGTATTGACATTATATGATGATGTTGTTGCTTGTACATATCATCTTGGGTGTTGTTGATGATGATGATGATGATGCCACCAGACAAACGCAGACAAACGCAGACAACACAGACAAACACAGACAAACCCAGACATCCCAGACACTGAGAAAACCCCACACCATCCGATCGGATGGTATGGATGGTGGAGAGCATGGGAGTGGCTGCGAACATTGGGGCCGAGGTGCGTTCGGCATCGACGAGCGATTGGGAGGTGCACAGCTGCCCGCGGCAAGTCCCGCCACCGTGCCAGTCCAGCATTCTGGGGCCGTCGCGCGCGACACCTCGCGTCTCCAGGCTCGGGGGGGCCGCGGTGATCTGGGCCGAGATGATGGGGGTGATCACCGCGGTGGCGGCGACGATGATGGCGATGGCCACGATGGGAGCTCTTGACCTTTCGTCCGCGAGCTGCAAGAGAGCGGCCTGATGATGTTACCTCGCCCGTGCCGGGTGCCATCGGAGACCAGAGACCGAGCGCCCAATCTGTCAGCGATATTGGCGTCTCTTCCTCGGCAGTTTGCAGCGCGACGCGCGCGATCACTCGATCGGCCCACCGCGGCATTTTCTTCCGACATGCGGCCAGAGGAGGCGCGGTTTTCTTCTATCGTCCTCTTGCTGGCCGGGCTCGCCCTCGGCCCAGCCTCGCGCGCTCTCGCGCCCCGCGGCGGCGGGCCGCCGCCGCCCGATCCTCCGCCGGCTGCGGGGGCGCCGTCGGGGCCTGAGGCGCCCTCGGCCGAGGCCCGCGCCGCCCGCGCTCCAGCCCGCCCCGCCGCGCGCGGAGGCGACCGCGGAGCTGCGGCCGCCCCTAGTCGAGGAGCGCGTCGAGGGGAGCTCGGCGCGGGCCGCGCCGGCGCCGGCGCGGCGGCCGGCGGCGCCGCTCGCGGGCCCTCTGCTCGTGGAGGCGCCGCGCTGGCCGATCGCTGGGCGGGGGCGCTACTGGCGCGCCCGGGCGGGGCAGCCTCCGCCAGCGCCGCGATTGGCGCCGTCGGTCTTGTTGGCCGCCAGTCGCGCCCGCCGGCGGCCGCGCGGGTTCGGCGCGCATCAGAGCGATTGAGGGGGCGCTGGGTGCACGGCGCAGCCGCCGCGATTGAGCGGCCGCGTCGTTCTGGGCGCCGCCCTGGCCCCCCCCGCCGACGCCGCGGCGGTCTCGCCTGACGGCGACGCGCGCGCGGAGGGGCTGGGGCCCGACAGCCCGGGCAATCGCGCCCAGCATCGGCGGGTTCTATAAGCGGCGGGGCCCCGCTGGCTGCAGCGGCTGGGATCCCGCTGCGCGGGTTCGCGCGGCCCCGCTCGCCGACTCCCGCGCGCCGCGGCCGGTTGCACTCGGGCTCGTGGCCGAATGCAGCGCTGACCTGGCCGCTCGTGGAATCGCCGCTGTCGCGCCCGCTGGGGCGCCCCCGTTCGCGGTCTCCCCTTTGCTCGTGCTGCGGCGGCGGGGCTGGGGGGCCTCGCCGCCGCGCCGGCGCCGCCGCCTGTCCAAGGGGCCCTTCCTCCAGCACCGGCGGCGGCTGCAGCTGCTGCCGCCGGCGCGGGCGCCCTTGCCCCGGCGCCCGGCGCCCCCGCGCGGCGGCCGGGGGCGCCGGCCCAGCCTGCCGCGCGGCCGGCTGTGCCAGCGCCGCCTCCAGCGGCGGAGGCGCCCCCCGCATTCGCTTACGGTCCTGCGGCTGGGGTCGCGTTGGCGGCCCTCCCGGAGAGGGCTCGCGCCGCGGTCGCCGCGGTGAGAGCGAGGCAGGCGACTCGCCGATGGCGCTGGCGCCAGGGGCGCGGGTCTTGCTGGCGCGCGACATCCTAGGCGCGGTGGGCGCGCTATACCGCGAGCGACTCATCGTGGTCGGCGCCGACGCGCGGCGCGGGGCCCTGGCCCCAGTCGACGGGGGCCGCCGCGTCGAGCAGATATCCTTCGCCAGCGCCGATTTGCCAGACATTCGAGCGTTGGCCGGACCTGGCGCGGCGCCGGCGGTGATCAATTCCAATCGCACCCACAGGTTCCGCCGAGCGCCTGCGCCGGCGGAGCGGGCTCAGTGCTTCGGACGGCGCCCGAAGCGCAGACGTCGCGGTCGCTCCAGCCGCCCAGCCCGTCGCCGCTGCCGCTGACGCCCCTCGCCCTGGAGCCGCGGCGGCCGCCGCCCATTGCGCGCGGGCGGTCGCCGAGGACGCGGCGGGCCTCCAGCGAGGCTAGGTCATTGTAAACATCGGCGGTGCACCCATGATCGATGGCGACATGGCGATTGCGACCCCGCCAGCCGGCACGGCGCTTGCCCGGCAGATGGGCGAGGGCCAGGTCATGGCGCGCGCGATGCACTTGCGAGTCTTCCCCGTCGGCCCCGACGCCAGCGGCAACCGCGGGCGGCCTTTCGTCGAGGCCGTCGACATGCTCGACGACTCAACCCCGCAGGGCGGGCTCGGCCTGGAGGGGGCCCCTTCGATCGGGCGAGTGCTGCGCCGCTGGAGGGGCGGCGGCGCTGCCCCGCTAACCCGCCGCGACACGCGGGCGGGAGTGCCCCGCGCGCCGTCCGGGGACAGGTCCATTCACGAACATCACGCCCTGTGCGCGCTGCTCTTCATCATGCTGCGCGTCGACCAGCCGAACGCGCGCGGCTAGCAGGCGGGGGGGCTGATCGCCAGTTTCGCCCAGCTCATCGAGGACTCGCGCCGGGCCAGCCCGGCCCGACTACGGGGCGGCCGACCACTACATGGTCTGGCCCTACAGAGTGGGAGGCGCCGCAGTAGCGCCAAGCCTGCGCAAGGACGTCACAGACCAGGTGACGGGCGAGGCGTAGGCCGCAAAGGAGCAGCGCAAGGCCCGCGAGGAGCAGCGACGCCGCCGCATGGGCCCCAAGGGCCCAGGCAAGGGCAAGGAGGAGGGCGCGGACGGCGCCCACTTCCAAAGAACGACGACTCTGCGGCGGGGCCTGGCCGTCCATGACCGCGCTTCCCAGGCCACAGCGGCGCTCGGACTGCGTGTGGCTACGCGCCTGAACGACGTCCAGTTTTGGATGGAAGGCAGCGCGAGTTTTTCCTTTGCCGATGGTCGAGGAGCTCGCTGCAGCTGAGGCAGACCCCAGAAGCCAGAAGCGAGCGCTGGCCAGGGTCCGATGGGGGGACCGCACCGTCAACCAGGCTGTCAGCGCCCTGAACGGGCTCTACTTGGCCCTGGAGGGCTCCGCGGGCATTGCATTCGCCGCCCATCGCGAAGCTCATCATCAGCTTCGGCTCGCTGCGCGACTGAGCGCCCAAGGCAGCAATGTATTCCAGCCTCGGGCAGCCGTCGGAGAGCTGCTGAGATTCCGCTCCCTCTACGATGAGGGGGCCGCGTGCCTGGCGCGGGCCTGCGACGTGGAGCTCGTCGGCATCCCGAGGCTAGGCTCTGCGCCGCCAGCCCTCGTCGACGTGGTCGACCCTGTCGGACAGGAGATGCAGAAGGATTGGGCGAACACCATGTTGCTGGACCAAGACGAGTGGGGCCGCGCGATTGAGAGCTCGCCGCCCATCACTCCGTTCATGGATGTCGAGCTGCGCTGGGGCCCCGCGCTCTACCGGGGCTTCATCGGGGACCTACGCGCGGCGGGGCTCCTCGCCTTCACCGCGGAGCCGAAGGTTGGGTGGCCCCATTTTTTTCACCGGCTAGAAGTCGGGGATGCTGAGGTTGGCGCTCGACGCCCGGGCGCCCAACAGGCGCTTCCGCAAGTGCCCCGCGCTGGCCATGCCCACAGTGGCCTCCTGGTGAATATTGGGGCTGAAGAGCCCGAGGAGGCCCCGCCTCGACGAGACGGCCGACTCGAGGGAGGAGCTCTTCGTCAGCAGCCTTCACATCAATATCTCATTCTACGCGCTCAAAATCCCGCCCGAGCTGATGCCCTTCTTCTGCCTCCCCGCGGCCCCAGAGGACTTCGCCGAGAGCTTCGGGGAGCCGCTGGTGGGGGCGCAACTGCCGTCGGAGGGCTGGGTCTGGCCGATGTTGAAGGAGCGCCGATGGGGTGGAACTGGGCCTTCTACCTCGCCCGGAGCGTCGCGTCCTGGCGCGCGCAGGTCGCCCTCGGCATGGGCCCCTCCGTCGCGCTCGCCGACCCCGGCCCGATTCCCGACATCTCGGAGGGCATGCCCACGGTGCTCGCTTACTGTGGCAATATCGGCGTCGCCTCGACCTCCTGCAAGAGTGCCGACTCGCCACGGGCCAAGATCGAGGCTCAGTTGGTCGCCGACGGCTTCGAGGTCCACGAGGCTACCGCCGCCCCCATTGCGGCCGCCATGCCCGGCAGGGGGATCGACGGGCGCGCGGGGGCGGCGCAGCTTACCGCGCGTCGGCGGGCGAAGCTGGAGGCCGCGCTCAGGCGGTTCGACCGTCGCACTAAGGTGTCCGCGCGGCAGGTGGGGGTCATCATCGGACGCTGCATCGACGCGGCCATGCTCAACCCCTGCACCATGTCAGCCGTCCGGAGGCGCTGCGACTTCGTCGCCGCCGCCGCGGACAAGCGGGCGAGGCTCTGGGCGGCAGCTCCCTGGGAGTCCTCAGTCATGCGCAGGTTGCTCTTCGCTTGCGCGGCCGACATGAGACGGCCGTGCTGCGCCGCTGCTGGCGTGCACGGCTCTAGCCTGACACAAACTGTCTTCGCCGCCGCCGAGGCGCCCGCTGACGGCGCGACGGGAATCGGGCGCGTCGGCGAGCGCTCGCGCTTCAAGAGGCGCCACGGGGCCTTGTTGCTTCGGTTTTCCGCCCTCGGTCTTCCCGGCGACCCGTTCTCGGACCCGCGGAACGTCGCGCCCTGCAAGCCGCGCGGCTGGGAGGACGTCGCCCCCCTGGTCCCTAATCCATTTGTTGAGAAAGTGCCGGAGGAGCACTCAGCGCGCGCCTCATGGACTGCGCGCGTTGCCATGCCCTGGTTGGGAGCACATGATATATCGCAACCCTCGGGTCCCGTGCTGGAGCTTTGCCAGCGTGACATATTTGTCCGCTCCATAAAGAACAGCAGAACAACTTCTCAAGACCGGAGACACGTTCCCATGCGTTTCATCGTTCGCTAAGGGCAGGAGCGCGATGTTTCGAAGTCTTGACCTCCCGCAGGAGAATGGCGCGTCTGTCCGTGGCCTTGGGCCCAGCATTCCTTCGCCGCTGGGCGCCCTCCGAGAGGGATCAGGCGGATGTAGACTCGCGCGTCTGGGGGCCGAAAGCTCCTGCCAGCCAAGCGCCCGGCCGCCCGCCGGAGAGCTCGGCGACGCCCCCGCCGCGGCGCAGGCGCCTGGCCCCCGCCCCGCCGAGGCCCCTCGGAGGCGCCATTTGGGAGGGGCGCAGGGCGAACAGGGCCGCTCGCGCGCCCCCAGAGAGCCCCAGCACCGCCGCCGCGACGTTCCTCGAGGCCAGCTCGATCAGCAGGGGTACCCAGACGGACTGCGACAGGAGGCGAGAGCGAGTTCTGCACCTTCGCGACGACGAAGTCGTTAGAGTTGTCCTCCTCGAAGGCGACCGATGCGGCCATTGCCGCGTGCGCCAGCGCTCTGCGGCGGGGTGGCGCGCTGGTCGCCGAGGTCGAGAAGGTCTGCGCCGCGTGGATCTTCTACCGGCCGGGTTTCGGCCCGTGGGGCGCGCGCCCCATGTTTCGGATGCTGCGCGCACTGGAGGGCATGGGGCAGCTCGACCCGCCGCGGACGCGGCCTCCGATGCCGCGGCCTCGCACGTGCCTGATCGCGCTGCAGTTGGCGATGCTGGGGTTCCCCCTGCAGGCGCCGGCCTGCCTGTGGATGTTCGTAGGTTGCTTGCGACCAGGCGAGGCGATGGCGATCGCGAAGATTTCGGCGATCCCCCCCCAGCGATGCCCCCAGCGGGCTCCGCCAAGTTGCGGCCATGAACATGTTCCCAGAGGAGACGACGCAGAATTCCAAGACGGGCTTGCACGACCACCCCGTCCTCCTTGACTCGTCCTGCGCCCCGTGGTTTGTCGACGTCGCGCTGCTGCTGAGGGCGCGGGCCCCGCCCGGCGCCGTGCTCTTCCCGTTCAGCTATTCGACCGTCCGCAACCGTTGGGTCGAGGCAGTCAGCGAGGCAGGTGTGGGCCAGTTCAACTGCGCGATGTACCGGCTCCGCCACGGCGGCGCAAGCTGGGACACGCTCGACCGCCTCCGCAGCAGGATGGAGGTCAAGGCCAGGGGGGGGCCATGTCAGATGCCAGCCTTCGGCGATACGAAACTGCCGCGAGGGCGCAGCAGATGGAGGGCGCCGTCTCGGCCGGCGTCCAGAGGGGGGCGCGGCGGGCCGTCTCGCAACTGCCCGCCGCGCTCCGAGGCGCGCTTGCCCGGCGCCGGGCGCCGCTGCAGTCGGCCGCGTCGCGATCGAACTTTTCTGTGGCTGCTTCAGGATCGGGCGCGCTCGCCGGACCCTCGGGTTCGTCGCGCTCGGCTGCGACATCGGCGACGGCCCCCGATGGCGATCTACTCCGCCCGCATGTTGAAGCCGAGCTGGCGAGGCCGCTGAAGTTGCGCCTGGTCGCCGCGCCGCGACTCGGCTTCGACTGCAGCTCGCGGAGCCGCGCTCGCCTTGCCAACTTCGGGCCCCCGCCGCCGAGAGGCGACGGGCCTGGTGAGATCATGGGCCTGCCAGATCTTTCTCCTGCCAACCGCCGGCGAGTTCTCAGGCGCGACAGGCCCCTCGCTGTCTGTCTGAGGCTGGTGTTCTTGGCTGCGAAAAAAATCAAAGCGGTGCTTGAGAACCCGCGTTCCAGTCGTCTGTGGCATGTTCCATCCTTGTCCAAGCTTGCTGAGCAGTGGTCTGACGCCTATCATCGCCTCGATATGTGTCAGGGCGGAGCCCCCTTCAGAAAATGATTGCCCCCCCTCGCAACGAACGCGGAGGCGCTGAAAGTGCGATGCTGCAAGCTTAGTAGGCACGGCGATGGGGCGTTTGTTTGCTCTGCGCGAATCAGCCCCGCGAGGAGCTAGCAAGTTTCGACTCGGTCAGTAAATTCAATACCCAAGCTGTTCAAATGTCTCCCGTCAGCACGCGTCGCTCGGTGCGCCGCCAGCTTGCTTTATCGCGTGGCACTGCCAAGCCCGCCCGCCAGAGCACGTGACGAGTGGGGATTGGATTGCCGTCGAATGCCCGAGCCTCCTAGAGTTTTTCGCCTAGCGTCTGGCTGCTCGCGCGAATCTCTGCGGTCGGCCATCAGTTCCGGGTCTCGAATCTATGCTCTGACAAGCCATGCATTCTCTTCTAAGCCTGGCGCGGGAAAAGAGCAGCTATCACGGGTCAGCTTTAGCGTCTGTTGATTGATTCTCAGGAGAGCGCCGCAGCAACAACCGCGCTAGGGTGCGTGCGTATCTCTGTGCTAAAAACCCAGGCAAATTCCGTGGGATCTGTGCGGTGCGTACAACACGCTAGGCTTGTTTCATGAAATTTCGCTGAGCGCATGTTCGCTTCCTTTGACTTCGCATGGCCTCTAGCAAATTACTCACTGCGTGGAACTCCCCATCTGTGCATCTATTTGCGTGGACCTGTCCGTCGAGAACGTCTAGGCGCAAGGGTTTTCGAATATAAATGGGCTTGGGTATGAACAGACTGGGAATGCACCCGCCCCGTAGACGAGCCTGGCCAGCGAACCCGGCGGCCCGCCTGAGACATCCTCGTAATCAGAGCT
Organism: Prorocentrum cordatum; assembly: GCA_963575745.1. Classification (NCBI taxonomy): domain Eukaryota; class Dinophyceae; order Prorocentrales; family Prorocentraceae; genus Prorocentrum; species Prorocentrum cordatum. The sequence goes on from CAUYUJ010019062.1 coordinate 135,337, forward strand.
CCTTGCGGTGCTGAAGCCAGCGCTTCACCTGAGACGTCTTCCGACACTGCGTTGGGCGCAGACGACTCTGGCCACCAATACAAGCAAACCGCCTTAGACATCCTCGCACCCTGCGGCCACTCCTGCATTGGAGCATTGTAGGAACATATGCAAAACACATAGGAATGGGGCCATTCCTGGGGCCTCCTGGAGCCTCCTGGTGCTCCCGGGGCCTCCAGGGGCCCTCTGACACCTCCTGGGCTTTCCTGGGGCCTCGCGTGGCCTCCTGTGGCCTCCTGGGGCCTTTTGGGGCCTCCTGGAGCTTCCTGGTGCCCCTTGGAGCCTCCTGTGGCCTCCTGGGGCTTCCTGGGGCCTCCTGTAGTTTCCTCGGCCTTTTGGGGCCTCCTGTGACATCTTGGGGCCTCCTGGAGTTTCCCGGGGCCTACCGTGACCTCCTGGAACCCTTTGAAGCCTCCTGGGGCCGCGTGGTGCCTCCTGGGGCCCCTTTAAGGCCACCTTGAGAGCATTCCGAATCTGGGCACCGGATTCGGTTGTCGTCTGGCGGTCGTGGGTCTGGGAAAGCGTAATTCTGAGCATGACTTAGTCTGAATGAGAGTGGGTCTGAGTGTGGGTAAGAGTGAGTGTGAATGAGTTTGGGTATGAATATGATGGGTGCGAGTCTGAGTCTGAATGGGTCTGAGTACGAGTGAGTCTGACTACGAGTGAATATGAGAGTGGTTGGGTCTGAGTGTGAGTGATTCTGAGCGTGAGTAAATATGAGTGTGAGTGCGTCTGAGTATGAGTAAGTATGATGGGTATGAAACTGGCTCTGAGTGGGTCTGCGTACGAGTGGTATGACCACGAGTGACTCTGAGGGTGCGTCGGTCCAATTGTGAGTGAGTCTGAGTGTGCGTAAGTCTGGGTGTGAGTAATCTGAGTATGAGTATGATGAGTACGAGTCTGCCCCCCCCTGGGGTGCGAAAGCCAGTGAGTCTGAGTATGAGTATCGTGAGTACGAGTCTAAGTCTGAATGGGTCTGAGTACGAGTGAGTTTGACTACGAGTGAATCTGAGGGTGGGTGGGTCTGAGTGTGAGTGATTCTGCGCGCGAGGAAATGTATGAGTATGATGGATCTGAAACTGGTCCTGAGTGGGTAAGACTACGAGGGAGTCTGACTACGAATGAGTCTGAGGGTGGGTGGGTCTAAGTGTGAGTGAGTCTGAGTGTGCGTAAGTCTGGGTGTGAGTGAGTCTGAGCATAAGTATGATGAGCGCGAGTCTGAATATGAGTGAGCCTGGTCACGAGTGAGTTTGAGCATAAGTATGCCTGGGGCATCGTGGTAATCTGGGCCCTCTGGGAGTGCGGAAATCAGCGCCTCGCCATAGACATCCTCAGAATCTGCTTTGACAGCAGACGAGTCTGACCACCAAAACACGCAAACCGCTTCAGACATCCTCGAAATCTGCCCCCCCCTTGGGGTGCGAAAACCAGCGCCTCGCCTGAGACATCCTCAGAATCTGCTCCGAAAGCGGAGGATGATGAAGACCAAAACAGGCAAACCGCTTGAGACATCCCCGCCATTGGGGCGCGAACTGACGCCGTGCAATACCCCTGGCAGCCCCCCCTTAGGAGTGCTAAAACCAGCAAGCCGCTCGAGACATCCTCATCATCTGCTCATCGTCATCATTATCATCATCATCATCATCATCATCATCATCATCATCATCATCATCATCATCATCATCATCATCATCATCATCATCATCATCATCATCATCCTCGACGCGAAGATCCCAGACGACGCCAAGGAGCTGGCGGTGCAGCGCGCGCGCGAGGTCCAGACGGCAGCAGACTTGGAGGACAAGATCATCGTGTGCACGGCGAGGAAAGCGTTCTGCCAGCAGAACTGCCGGGAGGACATGTATCGGATCGAGCTCTTCACGACTCCGCCCTTGAGGCCCGTGGCGGAGCAGGTGATATCCATCCTCTTGCGGGCCTAGGGCAGCGTGAAGAAGTCAGGCAGTCCTCCGAAGGGCCGGAATGTGAGGAAGGTGATTCAGAGTCTCGTGAATCTAGGGGAGTACCAGGCGCAGGCACAGGGATAGACGCAGGTAGGAGTTCTCGAGGACCGAGAGGAAACATGGAGGTCTTTGAGATTTCTGAAGTTCAGATTTTGCGGGCGATTCAGGGTCTATCCACTGGCGTGAGCGGCTCCCTGAAGACAGCCTTCAGGGGCCTCGAGCATGTTCTCCCCTCCTGGTGCTCCCTTGGCTCTAAAGGAGGGGTTGTGCTCAGGGGGCCAGTGCCACGGAGTTTCGCCCTTTTGCTTGTCAGCTTACTCGGGTGGTGAGCTAGGACACAAGCTTCTTTTTTTGGCCGAGACGGGCAAAGCCCACTGACCCGAGTTCCAGGTTTCTAGCATGCTCGCTGCCTTGTCCTGCTGCTAGCCAGGGAGCTCACATGGGGTATATATATATATATATAAATATATATATATAGATATATCATCATCATCTCCATCCTCATCATACTCATCCATCATTCACCATCACCATCATACTCAAAACATACTCTCACCATACCATGGTCCGCATCATGATCATCATGATCGTTGCCCAGTGCAGGGAGGGAGGAGGGGAGGGGTTCTCTTGGTCCGGCGCGGTCGAAGAATAACAAGATCGGGCCCCCGGAGACCAGGACACAAATAAACCAGGACACGGGAAACCAAGGAAACGACATCCTTTCCTGTAATGTCACGTTTTTCAGCTCCCGTGCACGTTTTGTTTGCTGAACTGCAGGATTCGGGTTCGTGTCCGGGTTTAGGGGGGTCTTGCAGGCTTTTGGGGACTGTGTTCGGTTTATTCTGGAAATGCTGCAGTGCAGTATTTTGGTCGTGCCGCCGTTTGGAAAATTTGGTTTCGAGGGATGTTGGGTGTCCGGGTCTAGCGTGTCCGGGCCTACGGGGCCCTGACAAGAACGCCATCGTTTGGACATGGGGAAAAATGAAGGGACATATCCCACGGATATTTTCTTGGGGTTCCAGCCAGCACATATCTGTGAATCCGTAGATTTATTTGGCTCCTTCCGTCTTCCCCTCCACCACCCTCAGGGACTGTTGTCGAATACCCGAGCCTCCTAGATTTTCTCGCCTAGCGTGTGGCTGCTCGTGCGAATCTCTGCGGTCGGCCATCAGCGTTGGGTCTCGAATGGATGCTCTGACACGCCATGCATAATCGTCTAAGCATGGCACGGGAAAAGAGCAGCTATCATGATCATGATCATACTTACTGTGATGGTGACATTGAGTTTGGTGAGGTTTGTCATGATGATGATGATGATGATGCTGGCACTGTTGATGGTGGTGATGCTGTTGATGAGTATGGTGATGCTGATGATTGTGTTGGTCATGCTGATGTGTACGGAGATGACCATGGTGACGGTGAGTACGGTGACGAGGATGATGGTGATGACGGTGGTGATGAGAACGGTGATGACGAGCAAGTATGTGATGGTGATGGCGATGGTGGGGGCGCATCTGATGATGATGTTGGTGATGGGGATGATGGGTGATGATGATGGCGGTGACGCCGACCATGATGATGATGGTAAGGGCAATGGTGTTGATGCGTATGATGGCCATGACTTTGATGGTGCGGGTGGCGTTGATGATGATAGTGATGGTGATGGTGATGGTGATGATGATGATGATGATGATGATGATGATGATGACGGCGACGATGACGGCGACGACGATGGTGATGCCGATGACGTTGATTTTGATGGTGATGGTGATGATCATGCTGGTGATGATCATGACGATGGTGAAAATGATGATGCTGTTGATGATGATGCGATGATGGTAGTGCTGGTCAGGATAATGCGGATGGCGATGATGATGATGACGATGGTGTTGCTGGTGCGGCTGGTGCTGCTGATGATGAATAGCAGGGTGGTGGTTGTAGTGGTGATGGTTGATGATGATGGGGATGCTGATCATGATGATGATGATGCTTACGATGATGATGAAGGGTATGATGATGATGATGGTGATGATGATGTTGACGATGATTATGGTGGTGGTGGTGGTGAGGGTGATGGTTATGGTTTCGATGGTGCTGCTGATGCTGATGATGATGATCATCAATTCTATGGTGAACATCACTTGGGCCATCTAGGGGTTGTCTTGGTCTCCTGTGAGGCAGTCTCCGGGGTCCCTTGGGGCCCTTTTGGGCCGTCTGAGTGTTCTCTTACGCCAGCTTGCCGTTAAGCTATCTTGGGGCCCTCTTGGCCGTATGGTGCGTGTTTGGGGGCGACGTGGGGCCGTCTTGCGCCGTATTGGGCCGTCGAAGAGGCATTCTAAAGCCGTTTTGGGTCCCACGGGAGACCCTGTTGGGCCGTCGTGGGGCCGTCTTGGATGCCTCTTGGCCTATCGTGGAGTGCTCTCGGGCCGTCTCGAGCTGACGGCAGCCCGAAAACTTGAGAATGCGAGAACCAATTAATAACCAAGTGAAGTCAATGATGTTGGCTTCGTCGGACCCTGTTGGAGATCCTCTGCTTGCCGTTTTCGGCCCTCTTGGAGGCATCTTGGGCCGTCTTGAATCAATGTTCGGCCACCTTGGGGCCATTTTCGGCCGTCTTCAACCCATCTGGGGCCATGTGGGTGTCCTTGGTTGCCTGCACCGGCCGTCTTGGAAGCTCGGGACGCAGATCCATCGTTTTCAACGAGGGATCGTGGTTTGGAAGGCCGTGTAGCGCTTGGGAGCAGCGCCTGGGACTGCGGGAAGTGCACGGTCCTCGAGCGGGTGCGCGTGGGATGAGGGATTCGGGAGTTAGCAGCCATGCGGAAAGTGTACAGTCCTCGAGCGGGCGCGCACGGATTGAGGTTTTAGGTATTCGCTGCCATGAGGGAGTTGCACAGTTTTCGAGCGGGCACTCGTGGAAGGGGGGTTCAGGCCTTAGCTGCCGCGCGGGAAGTGCATCTTCCTCGAGCGGGCACGAGCGGAATGGGGGATTATAGGCAGTAGCTGCCATGCTGAAAGTGCACCATCCTCGAGCGGGCACGAGGGAAGCGGCCTCGGAAAGCAGGGGCGATGCATGCAACAGTCCGCGGGTAGATGGGGGGCCTTCCTAGATTACAGAAACCCTACGAGGCCCCCCGGCATTCTTCCACGTCTCAACGTGTCCGGGGGCACGGTGGCGGATAGTTTGGATTTGCGTGCGTCGCCCCCGTATTTATCATCACCCAGGTGGCTGTGGAAATTGGCACTGAGGAGTGTCTGGCATCAGCGAGGGAAGGCGAGGTATAGAGTCTGGATCTGCGCGTGGCACCACTCAATTGGACCCCCCAAGGGCGCAGGAGACGGGCGACGTCCCACGCGCGGCAGCACGAGGTGAGGGGGCGAGTTGTTCTGGACCTGCCCTGTGGAGAGGGGCCCGGCTGCGAACCTCCCGGCGCGCCAGCATGTGTTTCCTTGGCCGGCCGTTGCCGCTGCCGCCAGCCGCGCCGCCGCCGCCGTCCGCCGTTCCCGCTGCCAGCCGGCCGCCCCCGACGCCTCCGAGAATGACGACGACGACGACGACCATGACGACGATGACGACGACGACGACGACGACGACGACGACGACGACGGCAGCGACGACGACGACGACGACGACGACGACGGCAGCGACGACGGCGACGACGACGACGACGGCGACGACGACGGTGACCACGACGACGACGACGGCGTCGGCGGCGACGACGACAACGAAGGCGTCGGCGACGACGACGACGACGACGACGACGACGACGAGGGCGGCGACGACGACGACGACGGCGGTGGCAGCGCCGACGCCGAAGGCAAGCGCGCCGGGACCGACGAGCGGGAGATGCCCGAGCGACCGGCCGCCGTGCGGCGCCGGCTGTGTTCGAAGACGGCGGACGGGAGCCCGGCCGAGGCTCGGCCCGGCGCGGGGCGGCTCCAGCGCACGGGAGGCTGCTCTGCACCACCGCGCTCAAGTGTTCGATCATGGACCCCGGTTCCTAGGCCTCCTGGATGGCTTCGGAGGCAAATCATGCCTGGTATACCCTCTGAATTCCGTCTTCAGCGTCGACTTGCGTTGATTAGCGTCTGGGAGTCGATGAGATAGCGTCGACTAGCGTCGACTAGCGTCGATTTGGCGTCGATGAGCAAGAGCCGACAATGTGGTATGGGAGGCCCTGTGAGTTGCCACCGAAGATGGGGTCGGAGGATCGCGCCGCATCGCCGATACGTCGGCGATGTAGATGTCTTGAGTGCCGACTCGTGGTTCAAGGCGCAGCACGGTCGGACCGAGGTATACGATCGCGGTCGGTTCGGAGAGGGTACCCTGATGTTCTTCGTGCTTGTTGGATGTTCTGGTGCATCTTGGGGGAGGGTACCCTCGAAGGTTTTTCAAATTGGGCGGCGGAGGGTCTCATATTCTTGAAGGATTTTCTTATGTCCTCGGTCAGGCCGTAACCACACCTCATTCATTGCAGTGAGGACGGGTTTCCCGCTCAGGTGCATCGGGAAAGCAAGACTCGAGTTTGCCGGAATTTGGGCTCGCCAGCGCGTTTTCACGGGCCTGTCCCGAGTTTTGACGCTCCAGCTTTCGGGGGATGTCTGCAGCGGGAGCTCGCGTCAGGTTCCAGAAGGTCCTGCCAGGCCAACCCACTCTGAAAGTAGATCAGACGGTTGGGATGTAGAAGCAGCGAGCGTAGCGAGCGTCCCGCTGGTGCTTGCTCATGCACCGTTGTTTTATTGCGAAGGCCTTACGGCCAGTGCCGCCGACCCTGAGAACGACGAAGATGAAAACGAGGAGGGGCAGGGGGAGGAGGATGAGTGGGAGGTGGAGGAAGGGTGAGGGAAGTGGATGGGGGAGGAGGAGGGGGGAGAAGGATGTGGAGGAGAAGCAAAAGGAGGAGAAGAAGGCAGAGTAGAGCAGGAGGAGGGGGAGCTGAGAGGGGGGGGGAGGAGGAGGAGGAGGAGGAGGAGGAGGAGGAGGAGGAGGAGGAGGAAGAGGAGGAGGCCAGAGGCTTTCTTGGGACATCCTGGGGCTCTCTTGAGGCCATCTTGGGCTGTACAGGGTTCCTCTTGCGCCGTCTCGAGGCACTCTTTGAGGCCTCCTGGGCAATTTGGGGCTCTCCTGGGCTGTCTTGGGGCAATCTTGGGGGCCTCTTGGGCCGTCTTGGAGGCGTCTTGGGCCGTCTTGGGGCCCTCTTCGGCTGTTAGGGAACCCTCTTAGAGGGCCTCTTGGGCCGTCTCGGGGCGATCTTGGGGGCCTCTTGGGCCGTCTTGGCGCGTCGGGAAGCAGAAGAGGCAAGAACGCCAACATCTGTTAAAAACGTATGAGATATCCTTGAATTTTGCCTCTTGGGGCTCTCGTGGGAAAGCTCCTGGAGGCCTCTTGGGGCGCTTTGCAGGCCTCTTGGGCCGTCTGGAGGCCGTCAAGGCGTCTTGGACAGATCGTTCTGCGATTCGGGGTTCTCTTGGACTGTCTTTGGGGCCTCTTGGGGCAGTCTTGGTCCGTCTTGGGGCTTTTTGGGGGCTCGGGGGGGCGTCGTATCTGACCCCCCCCCCCGGGACCTCCCCCCCCAACCCCCACCCCCCGGCGGGGAAGGGATCGAAAGGAAGGGGCTTCCCTTCCACTCAATTACGACGTTGCTCAAGTTCGGTTTGGTTGGCGCGTTCAGGAGGTCCCTGGAAAATGGTGTAGCTTCGACGAGCCCAGGGAAGGGGGGAGGCAGGGAAAGGGGACGACAGAGATGACGGAGATGACGACTTGAACAGACAAGCCCCTCGCACACGCCGACAGGGTCGGCGGATTTACTTAGACAGTGGATCAGTTCGCTAGTGCATTGGAAACAGGATATATATATGTATATGTATATATGTGTATATATATATATATATATATATATATATATATATATCAGCTTCTGGGTAATGCACTCCTGTCCGTCTTACATTACACCTGCCCCATGGTCCAATCGTTTTTGTAAGTTGGTAGCGGAGCTGGCCTCATTAAGATGTGGTCAGCTCTGCACATCGCAATGCTATTCCAAGGCACGGCATGGTACGCCGCCACTACCAGTGCGACGTCAGAGCGCGACTATTGGCTAAGGCTGGGACGCCAGTGGCGGGGATGTTCTGTCCCCCGTATGCGACGTCCGCCTGACTACACCTAAGAAGCCGTATACGCCACGGTTTTACGCCACCACGTTCCGTCTTACAGCGAGCTTGGGAGAGGTAACATACCTCTTCCCCTTGCGCGGCAACACAACACCCATACTATGGGTACGCTCGTCCACAGCAGATTTGCCGACTCACGGCGACAGAGACGCCAACAGTTACCAACAACACCACCTATGACCCAACATGGATGCAATGCTTAAACTTCATCACCTGGTTGGTATCATATGGCGAATCATCGGCTGTTATCATGGCTACATGCAGCGCGGTAGCCACAACGACGGAGGCGACCACACTATCTGGGCTCCGTACTGGGACCCGAACGTATCGTTTCTCGGGTTTATTCCGCGAATGCATACGTGGTTTCATGTCACAAGCGCCCGCATGAACAACAGGTTGCGTGCCTGTAGCAGGGGGGGGAACACGCACCATAGCGATGCAAATCCCACTACAGATTGTTAAACACGGCGTGACCCCACAAGGGGTACATACAGACCCGGCCACGTACATAAATACTGTTCCAAACTAGGCGAGAGAACGGATTCGATCTCCGCCAGGTTCGAGATGGCACGCCTTGAAGCCGATTCGGTTGGCTTTGTGATCCCGAACTTTCAGCTTCTCACAACCGTGCTTTTTCTAGAGCATTGAGCTTTGGCCTTGGCAGAGCCGCCCAAATGGCCAAATGCAACGGACCCATCAGCAATGCGACGAGCTGCTGGACCGCACGCGCAGCTACGGTCACTTCGCCGAGCGAGCGCGCGTTGACAGATCTGCCCAGCCAGGGGGCCCCAACTCGCCCGCCGGTCTTCAGTTGCGCGATTTGTTTGGCTCAGCGGCCCGGTTCCCGCGCCGAGCCCACCGAGGCCACGGTTGGTTTTGCCGGCCGACATCTCGACTGCCACCGCGCAAGGCAGGCCAGTCCCATTCATCTACCAGTGGGTCGATCGCGACTGGAGGGAATCGGTTAATTGCACGAAAGACTTCATGATGGAGCAAGTGGACCAGGGCGCATTCCCAGATGACTCTCTGAGAGCTGAGAGAGTTTCGGATAGTGGAGCCAGAGCCGCAGGGTAGCCCGGGAGCTCGCTGCAACTTCCGTCCACGCACTTCGGCGGGACTTGCTGGGGCCGGCAGCGCGCCCCGAGAGACTTTTCCTCTGCGCGTCCCGAAGGTCCTTCGGGCGCCCTCTCCAGGTCTTTCCAGAGATTTCCGGATCCCGCAAGGGAAAGACCTCATGGCGTGGAGCAAGTGGACCTGGCCGCGGCTGCGTGGGCGTCAGTTCCGCGCAGCGCGACCAGCGCGAACGATAGCCCCAGCGGGGGCGCCAGCATGGCCCCGACCAGCGCGGCCAGCGCCCGCGGGGGCTCGAACGGCGCCCACAGCAGTCTGAACCCCCGCATCGTCGCATACCTCGCGACCGAGGCCGATCAGGTCGCGGAGGAATGCGCGGCGGGCCGCCAGCTCGAATGAGGGGGGCAGGCTGAGGTGGAGCGGCCCTCAGCTCGCACATATGATGAGCCGGCGCTTGAGGGTTGCATGGGGGCGTGCCAAAACAGTCATGCGCGATGCATGATGATTGAAGATCTCCGCGCCGCTTCCGCTTCACTCCGCCTCCGTGGATTTGCGTGCGACAGGATAACGCGCGCTGAAGTCGCGACGCCCAGTGCCTCGGAGCATCTAGGCGCCATGATAGCTGGAGGTCACGCTTTGCCATGGATCTACACCCCGGCCGATTGGCGCGCGCGTGCGACGGGGAAGACGGCAGGGGCGCACTGGTTGCGAGTGCAAAGCCAGAGCCTGAATTAGTCATCAACCTCGGAGAACTTCCTTTCTTTCCGCTGCTGCTCTTCGGTGCGCCGCTCGCGCCCCCCTCCGGCTCTTATCCTTCGCCCCCCTTCTCTATCCTTAGCCGCTCCTTGCTCCAAGTGTCCGTCATTCGCTTGGGCCCGGAGGTGGCCCTCGAGGCGTTGGCATCGGACCTCCCCTCCTCTCTTCTTCCCGCCCCCCCCTGCGCGATTGTCCAGACCGTTGCGCCTTCCGTGAAAAATTCGCGAGAGCCCGGGCCCCCCGCGAAAATTCGCGAGAATCCCGCGAAAGATTCGCGTGAATCCTTCGCACCGTGCGCTGTCCTCTGAGGCGCCCCCCGGGCTACCTCGCCCCCGCGAAACCCCCCTGGGCGATTCGCGAGTGCTGGTCCCGCGCGAGACCGCCCAGGGCCATTCGCGCAGGAATTGAGCGGCGGAAAACCCTCCCGGGCGACTCCACCGGTCGGACCGACCCCCTCCCTGGGCGAGTCGGCCCGTCCTGGGGCCCCCTGGGCGATCCAGGACCCCCCGCGCCCTCCCAGGCGAGCGGGGGCGCCTACTTGATGAATTTATTTGCTGTGCCACTTATAAACTGACTTATATTACGCTTGTAAGCTGATTTAAGCTTCTGGATATAACTACGTTTTCTACAACAGTGCTAAGGTTGTGTAGATATTCATAATTTGTTACATCAGGTTTCATATAATTGTCATAAGGGCCATACTTTCCGAATCTTTCACATATTTTCATAACGTGTTCATTACTTGTCCAGCAGTTGTCTAACATATTGTTAAAACGTGTATCCTTCCATCCACCCCGTTCCCGCGAAGAGCAGCGGCAAGGGCACGAGAAGCCGCAAAGCGTGAGAGCCTTCGGATGTTCCTCCTCTTCCTCCTCCTCCTTTTCCTCCTTCTCCTCCTCATCCTCCCTCTCCTCCTCTTCTTGATGTTCATTCTCCTCCGCCTCAGCCCCACTCCTCCACAACCCTGCTCATCCGTATGGTCCTCCTCTTCCTCCTCCTCCTCCTCCTCCTCCTCCTCCTCCTCCTCCTTGTCATTATTCTCCTCTTCCGCCGCCTTTTCCTCCTCCTCCTCCTCCGCCTTCTTGCCCCAAAGACGACGCGCCCGCTCGAGCGCCGTCGGTTGTGAAAACAAGCGTTTGGGACGGGAAGGGGGTGGATGGGTTTCGAGATAAGGGGGGAAGGACGAGGTGGAGGAGAAACCGAGAGCAGGAGGAGGAGGGAGAACGGAGGAGGAAGGAGAGGAGGGGACGAGGGCAAGGAGGAGGGAAGGGAGGAAGGAGGACGAGGAAGAAGGGGACGAGGAGATGCGGAGAGGGAGGAAGGAGGATGACAGAACACGTCGGTGGTACCTCGGTGGCACCTCGGTGGTACCCCTTGCATTCGGTACCTCGGTGGAACCTCAGCGGTGGTACCATCCACGCCGCAGGTGGCACCTACTTTTCGTTTAAGTGGTGCCCTCACCGTTTGCTGGGGTGGTACCTTGGTGGTACCCATTGGTTTTGTAATACGAGGTCATGGGTGATACCTTAGGTGGTAGCTCCTTATCATCCTCCTCCTTCCTCCTCCTCCTCCTCCTCCTCCTCCTCCTCCTCCTCCTCCTCCCTCATTCTCCTCCTGGTTATCCTCCCCCTCCTCCTCCCGCCTCCTCCTCCTCCTCATCCTCCTCCCTCTTCCGCTTGCGAGCCGGAAACCCTCTCACCCCTGCCGCGCCGCGTTTTCGGCCCCTGCCGATGAGGAGGAGAGGGAGAGGAGGAGTGGGGTGAGATGGAGGAGGGGAAGGAGGAGGAGGAGGATGAGGAGGAGGAGGAGGAGGAGGATACAAGTCACGCATTCGCCTGGGCATCGTTTCTGGATGGGCTGGTGGGGGTACGCGACACGTCCAGACGTATGCAGGGCGAGTTTCTGCGAATGTTTGAATCCTGAGCATTAGCTCGAATGGCCGTGGCACGGAACTCCGTCGAGATCAAATTTCGCTACCACCCTCATGTCCTCAACGATGGCCGCTAGCGCGCATATCACAATCAGCATAATACAGGTTACAACTGTCACAAATCAAGTTGTTCGCGTGTGTGACGTTTCCAATCGTTCCGTAATCTGTCTGCCAGCAGTTCTAGCCGTTTCATAATTGTTGCATATGTTTGTTGTTTGTAATTTTGCAACTGTTTTGTGACTCTGGCGGCCGCGTCATAAGTGTTTAGATCTTTGCCGTAAACGAATTGCTAGTACGGTCGCCACTTATGGACATACGTCTACAACGTCGTTTGTAATCACACAACAACTCCATACCACACGCACACACATATATATATATATATATATATATATATAAGTGGCATGAGACTTACAGCAGAAATAGCGTTGTCTTGTGGACTGATAACTTATGTTGTGCGTGTTATAAGTTGGTTGGTGATAATTATAGCATGCGATATTAAGATGGTTATATGTGCGCCAGCGACCGAATTCGCAACGTACTGGAAGCACCCCCGCCGAAACTCCCCCTTTTGAGGGGACTTTGGCGGGGGCTGGGCCGGCAGTCGAGCCCCCCTGGGCGATCGACCGCGGCAGATCCCTCCCGCAAACAAAAACACACGCACACAAACAACACAACACAACACACAACAACAACACACAAACAACACAAACACCGAATTGAACATAACAAAAACACAGAACAACTCAAAACCACACGCACACACATTGCTAAGTTATGGCTCTGTCTTTGGGCACCCAACACTGGGGGCAGGTGCACAACCAATTATCCGAAGTTAAGGGGCTACGTACGCATTTCATCACGATGGATCTCCCCCACGGATAATGTCGAGGTTGCAGCCGATAAGAACAGCATAGCGGACTTGCATCCACTGGCCGCGCGCATGCGTCTACGCCACCTTGGATTGAAGGGCGGCCGCAGGGGTGCAAAGCCCGGCGGTTCATGCATGCACGGCGCGACAACGCACAGCTGCATGCGCGCCGCAGCTTGGACGCGCGCGCGCGCGCCGACGATGCCCGACGAAAACTGGATTTGCACGGTCGCGACCCAACGCGCCGAGTGGCGAAACCACGTCTTGGTTGCACTCATTCAGCGTCTACTGGAAAGAGTCACAAGAACACGGCGGAAACGCCGCTGAACGCCCATGCTCGCACCGACCGCAATTCCGAGTGCTGGGGCCGCGCTGCTCGAAGAGCAGCGCATGACCTTGACGCCGACAAAAGAATGCAATGCAGAAGTGTCCAGGACCAGCCAACAGGAAAAGACTGGCGCTCGATACGCCCGCGCGGGACAAAGAATAGACGCGCCAACTTCTACTGGGGAGGCCCAGAGCCAGCGCCGCCGGTGAAGGGCTTCGGCGGGGACGCTCAAAACCAGATAACACAGTCATCATCCAACATGATTGTCCTCCTTCCTCCCCGCTCTTCGGGCTGCCACCGGTTCCTGAACTTCCGCTTCTTGAACTGGCGCGCCCGACTGAAGCGCGAGTTAAACGACGCGAGAGGCGAGAGGTCGACAAAGAAGCAGGTATCAAACCGAGGAAGATTTCTAAGGTGGTTGAGGAGGGGGGCGGCGTCTGCGGCGATTGCCGCAAGGTTCTCGACTGCGGCGCCTAGCGCAGCGCCGGCGTACCCCTCGACGCGGATTCGGACTCCGATTCAGAATACGTCTTCCTCACGATGTCTGCGGAAAGGCCAATTGCGGAGACGCGCGCCGACATCTTTAACATGATCTGCAAGGGTTTCGCCCCCTGCCGCTGGCCCCCTCCCTCAGATAACGGGCAGTGCGAGAGCGAACTCATGGGGCCTTGGCGCCGCCGTGAAGCAACGTCAGGACTTCGCGCGAAGACGATGCGTAATCGTGTTGTGGTTCGACGGCTTGTGGCTTCGGAAACGGGAATGATGTGCAATTTGCAAGGACGCATGGCTTCGGGGTCGCAAGGATAGCGCAATTCAAGCAGGTATATGGCTTCGGAGACGCGAATATCAAATACTGTATTAAGGTTTATGGCTTCGGACACGCGGTTATTGCGCAATTTGCGAGGGCGCATGGCTTCGGGGTAGCAAGCGTTGCGTCGTGCACCGCGGTTTATGGTTTCGGAGACGCGACTATAGCGTAAATTACAAGGGGGCCATGGCTTCGGGGGCGCAGATACGGCGCGATTCGCGAGCGTTCGTTGCTTCGGGGGCGCGAGCATTATAAGTTATATAGTAAGGTTTATGGCTTCGGGGATACGAACATGGGGTATGTTGTAAGGGTTTCAGGTTTCGGGGACGCCAATATTGTATGATCCATTTGGGTGCATGGCTTCGGGGGCGCAAGTATCTGGTAATTTACAACGGCGCATGGCTTCGGGCGCGCGAGTTGCAAGCATTTGCGCGCGTTCACCGTTCCCCCCCCCCCCGCCGGGAATTCAGGGCGCGCGATTCGGGCGCTGTAATCCGGGCGCTTCCCGACCCCCTACTTCGCGCGGTCTACAACGAGGAGCAGGATGAGCAACCAGAAGCAGAATTGCAACAGTGGAAGCTGGAAGCTGGAACAGGAAAAGCGAACCCGCAGCCCGCAGCCTGGCGGCTCCGCAGGGGGGCCAGCGGATTCCGACGCTATGCTTCGGGCGACCCAACTGGCTCGGCATGTTGGAGCCCTGCGGCGGGGCCAGAGGCATCTCTCAGCTTGCCTTCGAGCGTCGTTCCTCGTTGGATGGCAAGATTGACGCGCGCGGTGGCATGGGCCTTGGCAGTGGAATGGTACAGCAGGTAATGCTACATTACTTACGCACGTGCTGAGTAGGCTTGGCGACCCTGGCGCCTGCGTGCCGCGCCGCAGGCTTGCCGTTTGATTTTATCGCCGAGGTCAACTACAACGCTTGGTGGAAGCGCCATGAAGAAGACGTTTCCACGCGTCGCCTTTCGCGGCGCCATGTAATGATCTGGGGTGACTTGCGAAGGTTTTGGGCACGCGAACAACCGACGGGCATCTGCATAGATGAGATATTTGTTTCGCGCACGCTAGAGGAGCGATATCACGGCTACAACGTCGCGATATATCAGTGCGCTACGGGTTTACGAGATCCACGTGGAACTTGCATTTCGGATATCCAGTCAAGTCATGTTTACTCACCCCGATCCCCCAATGCCCTTCCACGGCGCCAGGGGCAACGGCCGCCGCGAACGCGCGCAGGTGCGCAGCGAGGCGCGCGCTGCAGCTCAGCAGCGCACCTGCGCCCTTCAATCGCTCTCCGTTGATGCAGTTCGCATTGCGACGGAGCCATTGGGGTCGCCTGTCGACCTTTCTAACGGGCGGGAATGCATCCCAATCTTTGTCATCAAGTGCGCTGGCTTCGACCTTGGCGCTGAAGGCCCCCCTCGCGGACCGCCCGGCGCCGTCTCCCGACCGCCGCCGGGCGGCCTTGGGCGCCCAGCGCGCGCGGCAATGTCCGACAGGATTTGCCGGATCACTTGAGGGGTGCGCGACTCTGCCGACGGTTCGACGTCGATCTTGCGCATTGGGAGCGCGAGGGCCGCGTGAATAATTATGGGTCGAAGGTTGGATATTTGAAATTTCCTGGGAAGTGCCGGGCAGGCGCGCAGATGCGATGCACGCTACGTTCATCGTAGAGAAGCAGCGCGCACCTTCGCGGCCGCCATGCAGAGCGGATGCGCGCTTGCATCCTTCCATTATAGTAATGGGACTATGACAGGAATGGCAGCTCTACCTCCGAGGCGCCGGGGAAAACCCCTGTCGCCGCGCGCAGTGTCAGCATTGGCTTTTGCGCGCGCCACCTGCGAACCTCCTTCATTTATCCGCGCCGCGCGGCACCATTCGTCGCGTCGCGATAGGGCTGCTGGGCGGCCGAAAGTCAGCCGCGACTGAGCGAGGGGCGCGTGATCGGGCAAGCATGTCACGAGCGCGCGGGCAATGATGTTGATGCCGACTGCATTCGGATGGTCGCGCGGAAACCGCCGCCGCCGAGGGGTGGAAGCGGGGTTGCGACAACGAATCCTCGGGCATCAACCAGCCATGTTGGTAAATATGGGGTAGAATAGATATTACAATATGGGGCAGTTTTTTTTCCCAATAATGGAGAAACTACAACCTAAAAGGTTTAAGCAGGACAAGGTAGTTTTAAAGTAGCTTCAAGTGGGAAATATGTATCCCGTCGCAAACATGACATTTCAATGGCAATTTGCAGTTTGATCAGGACGCGCGCTGCGAATTTGTCGCATGGCAGCCATCATTGCCGCGGCGGCCCCGCGCGCGCTGCGCTGCGCCGCGCTGCTTGAAGTTCGAAGGCGCGGGGCCGCGCTGCTCGAAGCAAGCGCGTAGCGTTGGGGGCCATGAATGCAGGATCGCAGCGCCAGCGTCTTTTTGTAGTCCACAGGGCGGCCCGCGGATTCGATCGCGCGCCGCGCTTTCTGCCGGTTGCGGCTTTTTGATTGGGGCCGAGCAAGTGGCGGAGCCCCGCCTGCCAGGCCAGCGCGCGGCAACCATGGGTGAATCTGGATGCAGCGCGACACTCGCTACAGCTCGTCTCCTCGCCCTTCGATTCTGAAAGTAGAGCAGACGGTTGGAGTGTGTGTATATATATATATAGAGAGAGACAGCGAGCGTAGCGAGCGTCCCGCTGTTGTTTGGCTCAAGCACGGGTATTATATTTGCTTGGGTTGTGGATCACTTCGCTATCGTTTTAGAAACATGATAGGTTATCATATGGAGATTGCTTATCCATCTCACATTCAACCTCCCATCCCAGTGTCCTGTCGGCTCTTTTTATTAACCCGAATCCCCCGAACCCGAGCCTTCCTTACTTCCCCCCCCCGCATTGCAAGTGATCACGGGTGCGGTGCCCGCGCGCGGGCGTGCACGCCGAACGCGCGCCCGACCGCCAGCGCGAAGGGGGCAGGGCCAGCCTGGGAGCAGATCGAAGCGTGGGGGGACGCCAGCCATACACACCTTCGGGCGTTGCTTAAAGTGCCCCTGGCTCAAAGGGGGCCCCAAGATTTCCAGGAAAACAATTCTCACGGCTTCCATGCCGCCTTTCGCGAATCTCAGCGAAACGCTGGGGGCACGTTGGGCGTTGGGCAGGGGGCACCTTTTGCACCCCCCGAGTCGTCCCTGTCCGGGCGCATCCTGGGCCCAGGAGCAGCTTAGGCCCAGGATCGCGGTTCGAGTACTGCGGTCGGGAGTTTCTGCTTAGCGTGCCGCCGTGCTTTGCGAGCAGACAGCGCCTCGCCCCGCTTCACGGGGCGCGAGGTTGGGAAACATTCGAGATGTTGACACATGGTGACTGAGACGTGGGTAGCGTGTCGCGCCGAAGCGCGGTGGGCCAAAACCAGGGAAGCGACACGTTAAGCCAAAGTCATGACCGTAATCGTGCCCATCTCGCTGCGGGGGACAAAACATGTGTTTGGCATTGTCATTCTGAGATGGTTGTCATCATGTCCCCGCACCGCAGGAAATACAAGTCACCTTGCCAGTCAAAACGCAGGTACGCAGGTAGATGCACATGGGGGGCAGACCGGGGGCCCGCCAACGGGACCCATCGGGGCCCGCCAACGGGAGCCAGCGAAAACGCATCGGCGGAGCTCTGGACGCGCAGTTGTGGCTGTTTGGACGCCGCGCCCCCCCGCAAGCCTCCGCGATTCTGTTGCAGCGCCCAGATCCAAGCTGATTTTAGATCCGATGGCCGATCAGATTCGATGTCGATTCCGTGCCGATGCAGCCCGATCCGACACACATTCGGTTTCGATTTGATTTCCCGACTCAATGTTGCTTGATCTTGCCAGATCTGCCTTGACCTTCCAGAGTGTTTACACATTAGCCTTACAAACGCATCGACCGATCAGGACTGCTTAACACCTCGACTATAGTGTCAGGAACTTTGGGGTAGCGTGTCGCTCGTCCGGTTCTGCTCCACCGCGCTGCGGCGCGACACGCTATCCACGGCTTGGTTATCGAGCGCCAACGTCCCGAGCTTTTCCCAGCTTCCCGCCCCGCAGAGCGGAGCGACACTCTAGCCCCTCGCATGGCATAACGTGTCGCCGAGGCCGCCGCCGCGACACGCTGCGCAAATGTTCTCGACAGTAGACCGATCAGGATTGTTTAAAGCCTCGGCTATTATTTGATATCGAAGGTCCTGGTGCTAAATATGTTGTGCCCCTCCTGGAGAGGCAGGGGCGGGCCCCCCATCGTTCCGAGATGTCCGACCACGTGTTTTATGATCAACCATACAGCGAAAGAGAGTTGTCATTTCATTCCCAACACGGGCAGCTGTGCTTTTGTTGGTTTGGAGCCGATGTGATCACGCGACCAGTCTTAGTGTTGTTTTGGGGCCCTCCTGGAAACTCAGGCCAGGGGACCCCCCGCCGTGGCTGCCTGGACTCGGCGACAAGCGAGTAGGGGAAATGAGAAGGCGAACGCCTTCTCAGTAGGAGACGGGCCTTCTCAGAGGCACCCGCGCCTTCTGAGAAGTTTTCTGCGTCTTCGGGGAAGGCTCAGAAAACTGTTCAGATGGCTGGGAGACTTCCGAGCCTTCTGAGAAGGCCCGCCCCTTCTCATCCCCCCGAACAAAAAGACACAGACAAGAGTACATGATGTTCCCCCTGGGCTGGCCGCCGATGGACGCCGGACGCCCCGCCGCGCCCCCCCCCCCGGCGCGCAGACGATGGCCTTGCGAGGGCCGCTCCCGGCGCCCCCGCCACCGGGCGACGCGCCGGCGCCAGCCGCGGCCGCCGCCCGCGCGGGCGAGGAACCGCCGCGGCCGCTGCCACCGGGGCACCGGGGCCGTGCGAGGGTCGTGATCTCGGGGCTCAAGAGAGACGGAGGTCAATGTAAACGGGGGCCAGGATCCTGCAGAGCCAGGGGTGCACTGACCTGGGCTTGCGTGCAGGAAATTGCCGGATCTTGCAGGCCCGACTGACCGGGGTTTGGATTGACCCAGGTCCGTAGATCCCGGAGCAATCCCAGGTCATTCGATCGCGCCGACATTTGCGCGTAAGTTTCCCGCGTAAGGCCTCGCGTAAGCGCCCTCTCTTCGAATGTGGCGTGCCCAGATGGGGTCCGACCAGGCGGGGCGAGAGGATCGCGCCGCACCGCCGATGCATCGGCGATGCGGCTCTATGTGGATCCCCATTTTCTTCACGCTTCACGTCGACGTCGCCGATGCATCACCGACGCATCGACCATGCATCGCCCACTGCATCGCCGATACATCGTCGATGCGGCGCGATCCTCCGACCACATCTACAGTCAACCCGCATAGTAAGGATGGGCAATTCTCCAAGGCTGCCGTTGCATCCTTGCCCCTTCGGCCTATCCTTATCGACTTTCGCTGGCCAACCTCGTTTGAAAAATATTGGCACGGCTTTCCAAAGCCCTTGCATCCGCACCGCGCATCCTTACCGTACGGGTTGACTGTACTCGGACCCCATCTAAGAGGCATCCTCAGGGACGTGAGATCAGTTCGCTCCCCCAGTGCTCTGCCTCGATCTCGTCGGAGAACAGACCACGGCACACAGAGGCTCTCGGAGGTCATCGGCGTCGTCATCGTTCGACGTTAGAGGTTTCTGGCCAGAACGCAGTCTTGGAAAGGTTTCAGGGTCGTTGGCCTTGGCGGCGGCGCCAGGGGCGTTATCAGGTAATCGAAGATGCTCCAAGGTTTTCGATCGTGTTCGAGGGTTCTCGGAGGCTCTCGGAGACTCTCGAGGTTTCTCGGAGGTCGTCGTGGGTCGCCTCTTAGCGGACCTTGAACCCAAAGATGACCTCATCGTGTTATGCGCAATCGGAAGAAATTATCTGCGTACACTGGAGGAGGAGGTGGCGGATGAGCAGGAGGACAAAACAAATAATGAAGAAGGAGGAAGACGAAGACGAACAGCAGCAGCAGGAGATGGAATGGAATGAGCGCGAGGAGCAGGAGGACCAGGCGAAGGCGGAGGAGGGGAAATGAGGGGGGCGACAATGATGAAACAGAACCCAGATTCAGAAACGTGCACCATTCTGAACGACGGGAGCGCAGCGCCGATCCGAAAGTGAAGCCCACGCTGAAGCAGGAGCAAAATTTTTAAACACCGAACACAGTCGGCTTGACAACCAAAAATGAATTTGGAGAGAGTTGACTATCTTCCGGACAGAGTAAGATGAGAGAAGAGAGTAGTATTCATAACATGCAGTTGTAGAGGACGGGGGGTGCATGGGGGGTGGGAGGGATGTGGGGGTGGGACCAGGAGACAAGAAATACGGCAGCGTAGGAAGGATGGGAGCGATGCCTTTCTGATGTGGATTGGGCTTCTGTTGCGGTGCTTCTTGGAGATTTTTCGGAGCCTAGGGGGGGGCCTCCTGGGAGCTTTGGGGGGTCTTTTGGAGTCGTGGGGGGGGCTGACGCACGCGGGCGGTGCCACTGGGACCTTCGGTGGAGCTCTCATATGGGCCCACGAAATGTTGTGCTGGGTGGTGACTGACGCATGCGGGCGGTGCCACTGAGACCTTCGGTGAGCTCCGTGCGGGGAAACGAAAGGGTGTACTGGGTGGTGGCTGACGCATGCGGGCGGTGCCACTGGGACCTTCGGCGAAACTCCCTACGGGGTCACGAAACGCTGTGCTGGGTGGTGGCTGACGAATTCGGAAGGTGCCACTGGGGCCTCTGGTGGAGTCCCCTACGGGGCCACGAAATGCTGTGCTGGGTGGTGGCTGACGCATGCTGGCGGTCCCACTGGGACCTTCGGTGGAGCTCCCTGTGGGGCCACGAAACGCTGTACTGGGTGGTGGCTGACACATGCGGGCGGTGCCACTGGGGCCTTCGGTGGAGTCCCCGATGGAGCCACGCTTGCGGGCGGTGCCACTGGGACCTTCGGTGGAGCTCCTTGTGGGGCCACGAAGCGCTGTACTGGGTGGTGGCTGACGCATGCGGGCGGTGCCACTGGGGCCTTCCGTGGGTCCCCGATGGGGCCACGAAACGGTGTATTGGGTGGTGGCTGACGCATGCGGGCGGTGCCACTGGGGCCTTCGGTGGAGCCCCCTATGGGGCCACGAAGCGCTGTGCTGGGTGGTGGTTGACGCATGCGGGCGGTGCCATTGGGGTCTTCGGTGGAGTTCCAATTGGGCCACGAAGCGCTGTACTGGGTGGGTGAAACGCAGGGAGGCGGGGGAGGAGGGGGAGGAGGAGGAGAGGAGGAGGAGGAGGAGGAGGAGGAGGAGGAGGAGGAGGAGGAAGGACGCGGGGCGCTGTCTCTTCAAAACAAGGACCCAACAACACAGGTTGGTTGGGAAAAATGCTGTCTGGAAGGAATGAGACGATGTTTGGTTTGTGGGGCCCTGTTGGGAGTCCTCTTGGAGCGCTTTCGGAGTGTCTTGGGGGCCTATTGGGCTGTCTGCTATCTTGAGACGACGTTCAAAACACGACGGGCCAGCAACACAATTCTGCAACACGACAGCACGCCTGTTGTTGCTCCGTCGTGTTGGGGTTCTCTGGGGCGTGGTGGAGGCCATATTGGGCCGTCTTGGAGCGGCTGGGGGAATTGTGGAGGCATCGGATGCCGTCCAAAGCATTTTTGTAGCAGATGAGTCCGCCTGGGGTTTTTGTCCGCCCCCCACCCTCCAGGGGCCGTCTTGGAGCCGTCGTGCGCCGTCCAGAAGCCTCGTGGACCACTGCGGAGCCATCTGTTTCAATTGGAACGCGTCGGGGAGCACTTTTGGAGCAGATGAGCCCACCGGCTCCACCCCAGCACCTGTCTGGAGAGGGGCAGCTATCTTCGGACGGGGCTAGGACGAGGATAAATCCATTCCAGAGCGTTTCGGAACGCTCTCAGAGCGTTCTGGAGCGCTCTGAGCAGACCGCGGTGCCCGATGCATCCTCCAGAGCCGCCGGATCTCAGAGATTCTCGATTTAACCTCTGCCCGATTTTATCTTTGCCTTGGCTTCGTCTTATTTCTCACACGCCGAGTGGCCCCAAGGAGTCGGCAGATTTTGGTGTCTGGTCTCGTCGTTGTCGTCGTCGGTCGGCCTCCTCTTCTGGGCCTTTGGGGGGGCCTTCTCGTCGCCACGGCCAAAGCCACCTCCGAATTGAGGATCCATTCCAGAAGGTCGTGTTCCAGCATGGGCCCAGAGGCGGACGTTGCGAAGGTTCTGTCGTCGCCGAAGTATTCGAGGACTCTGGGAATCTTCTGAGCATTGCGGTATGTTTTGACAGGTTTCAGGAGGCTCTTGGAGTTGTTCGGACGTTCTTGGTAGATGTTCAGAGTCTCGTCGTCGTCGTCGACCCGAATGCCCAAGCGCGCCGAGAACAAGAACGGGCGGTGGAAGGATAATGGGGGCAAGAAGAGCACGCGCGAAGGACGAGGGGTACCGAGTGGAGAGGCAGGAGGAGGATCGGATCAGGGCAAGTCGAGGCAACAGTGGCGGCCCTCCCTGGCGTTGTTCGTCCTTGTATCATGTCTGGAGGCTTCTCGTCGCCAGGGGTGGATCCGCTTCGAAAAGCAGGTCAGGATGGGCCCCGGGAGGGCGCCGGGAGGGGTCCAGAGACAGGTTTGATCGGATGTGGGCAGTGCGGGAGAGCCGCCGCGTTGCCTCAAGTGGCCTTCCCTCGAGAGAAGGAGGACGGAGAGGAGGGAGGAGCAAGAGGCGGAGGAGTTTCAGCAGCAGGATGAGCCGGAGGAGGGCGAGGACGAGAACTGCGCCCTCGACCTTCTCATCCTCCTCATCCTCCTCGTTATTTTCCTGCGCCTCCTTCTCCTCCCTATTATTCGTCCTCGTTTCCTTCCTCGCCGTCGTCAAAATGCGCCTCTCGCATTCGCGCCGCACACGCTCTGCTTCGACATGTGCAATGGCCACACGGATGGAGGACGAACGGCTTGCAACATGTGGTGCTCGTGTTCGCGTCGCGCGCATTCGCCTTGAACAATTCAGCCGCCGTTAGACGGATCATGAGCGAATTGTTTCAAAACGTGGATATAATTGTCTCGCCGCGCATATGCTTTGGTTGAAGTTTCTCATAGCAGCACGGATGGAGGGCGAATTGGTTTCAAAATGTGGTTCTCGCATTAGCGCCGCGCTCACTGAATCAGACAAGCTTACAATTGTTTCACACATGGAGTGCGGCTCGTTTTCAAGCATAGGACTTGTGCTTGAGACTTCCCACCTATTTGACCAGATGTGTAACATTGGACAGCAGCTACGGTAGTTCGTGTGGCGTTGCGCGCCAGCGACGCTGGCGAAGGCGTTCAAGGTTGAATTCTTCGACGCGGAAGCACTGAGGGGCTCGGTGACGCCATTGGACCCGACGAATTCAACCTTGAACGATCGGGTCCGCGATCGGTTCAAGGTTGAACGATCGACGCGGTGTCAAAAATTATTGCGCGCGCCGATGCCGCACGAACCTACCGTACATGTATGGAGGGCGAGTCATTTTACAAAATGGGTTCTCACCTGATAGTTCTTCAAAGGTGATGGTCGGAAGTAGACACACGCAACAGCCGCGTGCCCATATTTCATCAAGGGGTCGTTTCCCACGGCAAAGTGGAATGCTTGCAGGGACGTGCACGACGAGAGAGTTTTCGACCGAACGGCGCATGGCAGCGTTGTTGATGCATCCTGGGTCTGCTCTGGTCACCATCCTCTCCATCCTCTCCCTCTTCCCCCAATGCCCCTCACCCTTCCCCCCCCCTTCCGTGCCCATCAATCTTCTCCTCCTCCTCCTCGTCCACGTCTCCCCCCTTTCCCTCCCCCCCTTCCTCCTCCCCCTCCCCCCCCCTCCCACCTCATCCTATCATCTTGCCGGCGCCGCAGGGGGCCCCCGTGCTGCCCCCTGGCGCCATCGTGCCTCTCCCGCTCATGGTCCCCGCAGGCCCCGGGTGCGCTCGCCGCCGCCCCCACTGCAGTCCTCCTCTTCCTCCTCGTCTTCCCTCCCTCCTCCAGCTCACCATCGACATCGACATCGCCATCATCATTCATCGACGTCATCACCACCCTCCTCTCTCTGCAGGACCTCCCTCTCGTTCTCCACCAGCCCCCGCCCCCTGCTCCGAGCTCGAGCTGGCGCGCTGACCGATCTGACCGCCTGCGGCGTGCAGGCTCCACCTCTCCTCCTCCCCTGCCTGTTTCCTGTTCCCCCTCCCTCCCCCCCTCGTGTGTTGTTCTTTCATGTTCATTCCCTTGAGGAACAAAACAACAGCTTTTTTGTGGTCAGCGGCCGCAAGGGATCAGACGGCGTGCGGGCAGCGGCGGGACGCGCCGGAGTAAAGGAACAACAACAGCACCAATAATTGTCAGACGCTTCGCTCTTATCTGCTCGCGTGCCATTCAACACGTATATCCCAAACCCTCGATACCCGCCCTCTTCGTTTTCGACGGTAGCCCTTTGGGGATATATCTTCCTTACCTGCCACGTGTAATGGGTGCAGTCCCTAAAACAGGGGAAGGGAGGACGGATGGATGGGGGGGAGAAGGATGGAGCACGAGAGAGATTAACAGGACGGGGGCTAGGAGCAGCAGACACGTGGCAGAACCAGACGGGCTGATTGTGCGGGTAGACCCTAACGGGCGGGTCGGGAGGGCGGGCCCAGGCGGCCAGGTCGAGCAGATTGGGTGAGGAGCCAGGGAGGAGTCCAGGAGGGGACGGGGAGAGTTATAATAAACGGCATCCCTTCCTGCATCCGCATTTCTCCTCTTCTGCTTCCTCCTCCTGTTGGCTCCAGATCCTGCTTCTTCCTGCTCTTGCAACTCTTCTGTTCGCATCCGTGCCGTGTTTCGTTCACCTCCAGCTTCCGCCCGTGCTTCGGGACCCTCGGCCCCAGGCCTGAGCGGACTTAAGGCGAAGGAGGCCAGGGAGTTCTTCGGGCAGGCCGCGGTCTCTTTCCTCCTCATCCTCCTTCTCCGTCCACTCCTCCCGATTATCCTTGACGCTGACAGGTAAGCCATAACGGCAGTACTTATTCCCCACATGCTTCGTGGGGTTCTGGTTTTCTTCCTTGCCGCGTCGCACCCGCGTCTCACCTCACACCTCCCCTCCTCATCACAGGACTGCTCAGCACAGCTCAGCTCAGCTCAGCTCAGCACGGCACAGCTTAGCACAGCTCAGCTCAGCTCAGCTCAGCACAGCACAGCACAGCGCAGCACCCCCACATACTCAATTCCCCACATGTTTCGTGGGGTTCAGGTTTTTCCCCACATGCTTCGTGGGGTTCTGGTTTTCTTCCCTTCCGCGTCTCACCCGCGTCTCCTCCTTCTCCTTCTCTTTCTCCTCCCTCTCCTTCTCCTTCTTTCTCACCTCACGCACATGGCAGCACGCACGCACGGCAGGCGCGCACATGAGACACGCGCTTGCCATGCGTGCGTAGCAGCACAGCGCGGCCTCTATCCGTGACACGCTCGCAGATCGTGGCAGGAGTGGCACTTTCTCGGCACCACAGGGGGTGCGCAGAGGGTGGTCCCCCAGCGCGGCCTCTATCCGTGACACGCTCGCAGATCAGGGTGGTCCCCCAGCGCGGCCTCTATCCGTGACACGCTCGCAGATCGTGCCAGGAGTGGCACTTTCTCGACACCACAGGGGGTGCGCAGAGGGTGGTCCCCCAGCGCGGCCTATATCCGTGACACGCTCGCAGATCGTTGCAGGAATGGCACTTTCTCGACACCACAGGGGGTGCGCAGAGGGTGGCCCCTCAGCGCGGCCTCTATCCGTGACACGCTCGCAGATCGTGGCAGGAGTGGCACTTTCTCGACACCACAGGGGGTGCGCAGAGGGTGGTCCCCAGCGCGGCCTCTATCCGTGACACGCTCGCAGATCGTGGCAGGAGTGGCACTTTCTCGACACCACAGGGGGTGCGCAGAGGGTGGCCCCCCAGCGCGGCTTCTATCCGCTCGGATCGTGGCAGGAGTCACTCGACACCAAGGGGTGCGCAGTGAGCACACGCTCCAGATCGTGGCAGGAATGGCACCTTCTCGACACCACAGGGGGTGCGCAGAGGGTGGTCTTCCAGCGCGACCTCTATCCGTGACACGCTCGCAGATCGTGGCAGGAGTGGCACTTTCTCGACACCACAGGGGGTGCGCAGAGGGTGGTCCCTCAGCGCGGCCTCTATCCGTGACACGCTCGCAGATCGTGGCAGGAGTGGCACTTTCTCGACACCACAGGGGGTGCGCAGAGGGTGGTCCCTCAGCGCGGCCTCTATCCGTGACACGCTCGCAGAGCGTGGCAGGCGCGGCACTTCTCGACACCACAGGGGGTGCGCAGAGGGTGGTCCCCCAGCGCGGCCTCTATCCGTGACACGCTCGCAGATCGTGGCAGGAGTGGCACTTTCTCGACACCACAGGGGGTGCGCAGAGGGTGGTCCCCCAGCGCGGCCTCTATCCGTGACACGCTCGCAGATCGTGGCAGGAGTGGCACTTTCTCGACACCACAGGGGGTGCGCAGAGGGTGGCCCCCCAGCGCGGCCTCTATCCGTGACACGCTCGCAGATCGTGGCAGGAGTGGCACTTTCTCGACACCACAGGGGGTGCGCAGAGGGTGGTCCCCCAGCGCGGCCTCTATCCGTGACACGCTCGCAGATCGTGGCAGGAGTGGCACTTTCTCGACACCACAGGGGGTGCGCAGAGGGTGGTCCCTCAGCGCGGCCTCTATCCGTGACACGCTCGCAGATCGTGGCAGGAGTGGCACTTTCTCGACACCACAGGGGGTGCGCAGAGGGTGGTCCCTCAGCGCGGCCTCTATCCGTGACACGCTCGCAGATCGTGGCAGGAGTGGCACTTTCTCGACACCACAGGGGGTGCGCAGAGGGTGGTCCCTCAGCGCGGCCTCTATCCGTGACACGCTCGCAGATCGTGGCAGGAGTGGCACTTTCTCGACACCACAGGGGGTGCGCAGAGGGTGGTCCCCAGCGCGGCCTCTATCCGTGACACGCTCGCAGATCGTGGCAGGAGTGGCACTTTCTCGACACCACAGGGGGTGCGCAGAGGGTGGTCCCTCAGCGGCGTGCCGCTCTATCCGTGCGCAGACGCTCTATCCGTGACACGCTCGCTCGTGGCGTGGCACTTTCTCGACACCACAGGGGGTGCGCAGAGGGTGGTCCCTCAGCGCGGCCTCTATCCGTGACACGCTCGCAGATCGTGGCAGGAGTGGCACTTTCTCGACACCACAGGGGGTGCGCAGAGGGTGGTCCCTCAGCGCGGCCTCTATCCGTGACACGCTCGCAGATCGTGGCAGGAGTGGCACTTTCTCGACACCACAGGGGGTGCGCAGAGGGTGGTCCCTCAGCGCGGCCGCTATGCACGACGGTCGTCCAGGGCATAGCAGGCGGGGGTGCGCAGGGGGTGGTCCCTCAGCGCGGCCGCTATGCACGACGGTCGTCCAGGGCATAGCAGGCGCATCATTTTCTCGACACCATAGAGGCTGCGCAGGGGGTGGTCCCTCACCGCGGCCGCTATGCACGACGGTCGCCCAGGGCATAGCAGGCGTGGTACTTTCTCGACACCATAGAGGGTGCGCAGGGGGTGGTCCCTCACCGCGGCCGCTGGCTGGCTCGAATCTGTCTTCGATGGAGGATAGAAGGCTAGGAAGAGGGAGGAGGTTCAAGCAATATGGCGTTGGACGACACATATTGGATCATTCGCGACGAGGGCTGAGAACGCAGAATTGCGCATATTTCATAAGCTTAAGCAAACACATAAGATTTAAATTAAGTATGTGGGGTTCCTCGGTTGCGTAATTGGGTTTGGGATTTGTCGTGAACGGTGAAAACGTTGCACATGTGATGTTTCTGTTTTCAACATAGACATTATTCATGTTGCCCACGTTGCAGCATGCGTGGCAGGAATGGAATTGGGTGCACATCCTGAACAAAAGGCCGACATGTCGCTCCCACATCCTGCGCCGCGCCCACGTTCCCGCGAAATTGAGCACCCGCTGGGACGCGGCGCGCATTTTTCGCACGCCACTGCGTCGACGGCCGAGCGGACGAAAATGTTGCTCTCGCCTTGGCGCCGCGCAGGCTCGCCTGACAGTGGCGTTCCAGCCTCGGCGCGGCGCAAATTTCTCATTCGTCTATTTTGAGTAGCCCGCGCGAACGGGCGACTCGTCGCCCTCGCCCAAGCTCTGTGCGCATTTCGCTCGGAAGTGGCGTTCTCAAGCGGGCGCGGCCCAGGATTCATGTGCCGAGTCGCATGAAAGCGACAGCGACAGCGGGGCCGCGCGAGAAGGGGCGAAATGCCGGCCTCGCCGAAGTGCCGCGCAGGTTGTGAGTGAAAGTGGTAGTGTTGTGTCGGCCCGGCGCATGCTTAGTCTTCGCCGCGCGCAGCGGAAGTTTTGCAGCTCCCGCCTCTGCGCGGCCAGCATCGGTGTCCCGTCGCCAAGTCGTCGGGAGCGTGGGCCCGGGCGAGCGCCTTCCGTTCGCTCGGTGGGAAGGCGCTCCAATCCCAAAATCAGATTGCGCCATATTTGAGTATTCTGTTATTGGCGCGGGGGAGGGTGGGACTGGGCGGGGCCCTCTGACTAGCTCGGCCTGGCTACTTTGTTTCCTCCTCCCCCTCCTCTTCCTCTTCCTCATCCTGCTTCCCCTCTTCGTCCTCCCTCTCCTCCTCCTCTTTCTCCTCCTCCTCCTCCTCCTCCTCCTCCTCCTCCCCCTACCCCGCATCATCATCATCATCATCATCATCATCATCAGCAGCAGCAGCAGCAGCAGCAGCAGCATCGTCATCATCATCTCTATCACCATCACCATCACCATCACCAGCAGCATCATCATCATCAACAACATCATCAGCATCATCATCATCATCATCATCCTCGTCATCGTCATCATCAGCGTCATCGTCATCGTCATCAGCATCATCAGCATTACCATCACAATCATCATCATCATCACCATCAGCAACATTATCATCATCACCACCATGATGATCAGCATCATCATCACCATCAACAACAAAATCAACATCAACATCATCATCGTCGCATTGATGGTCAACTCGGTGATGATGCTGACGATGGGAACTCGCGAAGAAGTCGTCCACGAGGGGCCCCCTCGTGCTTGTGACCCCTGGCACGGCGCAGGCTGTGCGGACCTGTGGGTTGATGTTGCCTTCGACCGTCCATACGCGGGTCGAAAGGTTTTCCTCTTGAGCCCAGGATATGGGAAGCGCCGTGCGGTTCAAGTGAACGGATGTATGTTGCGCTCGTTTCGAAACGGAGCGTGCCACGTGTTATTGGAGGAGATGCGGGAGTTGGCCGGGCCCGGTGTGTCGTTCGAGCAACCGTATGTTATGGGAGGAGCTTGTGTGATGGCCAGGCCTTCTGTGGCGCTCGAACACCCACATGTTATGGAAAGGGAAGGTTTCGGAGAGGTAGCTATGCCCTTTGTGGCGTCCGAGCTTCCGACCGTTACATGTTGCTTGCCTTCGTCCTCCTCGTCCTCCTCTTCTTCCTCTTCCCTCTTCCTTCACCTCCCCCTTCCCGCCTTCTCCACCCCCCTGCCTCCTCCATCCGCTTCTCTCCTGCCTCCTCCTGCCTCCTGCCTCCGCCTCCTCCACCCTCTCCTCTTCTCTCCTCCCTTTCTCCCTCCCTGACTTGTCCTCCTGGATTCCCCTCCCACCTCCGTCCCCCTCTCTCTCCCGCTCTCCCTTCCCCATTGTCTCCCTCTTTCCCCCCTCTCTTCACCCCATTACTGATTTATTCCAGGAAATAAGTGGAACCCTTGGTTTCTCATAAACGGAACATGGATCCGCGCAACACAGAAATATGATCCACGAAACTGTTACACACCGAGAAACAGGGATCAAATTGGATCCATAGGTGCTGCCATGTTTTCCAAAAGGAGAGAACTTCCGGCCTGGGGACGCAGGATTTGGGACATTTTGGCAAGTGTTGGTTGGGGAGACGCGGTTCCAAATCCCGTTAAGGATAT
Source organism: Prorocentrum cordatum (assembly GCA_963575745.1). Classification (NCBI taxonomy): domain Eukaryota; class Dinophyceae; order Prorocentrales; family Prorocentraceae; genus Prorocentrum; species Prorocentrum cordatum. Next base: position 165,214 of record CAUYUJ010019062.1, read on the forward strand.
GGCACAATTTGGCTGGTATTGGTGGGGGAGACGCAGTTCGAAATCTTGCTCAAGATTTTGTGCATTTTGGAAGGTATTGGTTGGGAAGACGCAGTCCCACATCCCTCGGAAGGATTTGGCAAATGTTGGCAGGTGCTGGCTGGGGAGACGCAGTTCCAAATCCCGCTGGCGGATGACGGGAAGCGCCTCCGGAAAGCTTTGGCTCGAGCGATTATGGCGATTTTTTTTGTGGCAGCGGGGTCGCAAACCCCCGCGCAGCATGATTGCAGATCGATGGCGGGACATGTTTCGTTTCTCCTCTTTCTGTGAGCCATCGCGCGCCGAATTGAACCACGCTGGAGGGCCGAACGTTCGGTGGCGGCACGACCACCGTGGAGCCCCATGCCGTCCAACGACGAGTACGACGGGGGCGAGCCAGTGCAAAGCCTGGGCACATCCTACAGTACCCACCGCGACGCGCTCGCCAGAGGGCGGGCGGGGTACTGGGGCGACCGCCTAACACGTTGGGATACAGTGGCGAACCGTTTTAGCTGGATCTCACACAGCTTCCCTGTCCTCATGCCTCACCATGACAGTTGTTGTGCCAGGAGCAGTATGGGTTCTACAGTTTTGTGATTTTCAATCGTGGTGGTACATCATTGCTTTTACATATTTGTCTCAACTGGGTCCCGTGGCTGGTCTTTCGTCGCAGTTGTGTACGTGTCGCAACAGGGAGTATCAGAGCAAGTGTCTGGTGATTTTGAGTTTGGGTCGGTCGGACTACTGTACTCGCCCTGTTACACTTTTCGTGTGCTCAGTTGTCTCCTGTTCTTGTGTACTCGCATTGTGGTGCATGACGTTGCCACCTTTGCTCTGCTGGGAAGGGCGGTCTGCCTTCCACGCGCGTCACTTTCGCTTGCCTTCTGCGCTCTCCCTCTCTGCTTGTTTCCCACCGCGGCTGCAACGGCTTGCCGCCGGTCTCGCGGGGAGAAGGCCACGGCGGTAGCCACGCATGATGTATCCTAGATACTCACGTGCGCGGGTCACCCCAGAGCGGCTAGGCCTTGGCGAGGGCTCGCGAGACCTTTAGATCGGGGTTGCGCGCTCACAAAAAGCGCCTCTGGCGTGGACCGTTGGTTTTGCCGGGGTGCGGGTTGCACCGGGCAGCTCGCTGGCGGACCCCCGAAAAATGGCCGCTTCGTTCGAGACATCCTCATGACGTCGGCTCCCGAATGGTCTCCGAACCAGTCCGAGAGGGTCCAAGATTGCCCGCGATGGCCCCAGAGCGCCCCAAGACCAGGGCCCCCGGAGGGCCCAAAAGATTCCGAAGAGAGCCCCGAGAGGGCCGCAGGACCTAGGACACCCCCCGAGACCGCCCAGTAGGGTCCTAAGACGGCCCCCAGCCAGTTCCAAGATGACGGGAAACGCCTCTGGCGTGGACCGTTGGTTCAGGGGTGCACTTGAGGGGAGAAGCGCCCGTGGCGCGGTCCGAGGTTGCGTTGCTGTTATCGCGCTTCCCCTTCTCCTCGCCATTTCCTATGCCGCATGTTTGCACCTTCGAGTCCCGGAGACATCTTATGCTCGTGAATCCAGGGGGGGGGGGGGGGGGGGGGCGCGCGGAAGAGAAGGGGAAAGTAAGTGGGAAGGCAGCGCGCGATTCTTTAGCGCGGACACGTGCCTCCTGAATGATTCTCTCTGGGGACGCGTGGTCTTCCAGGGCCACGAGGGCCCTCGCGAGGCATCAGAGTTCACTCCAGGCAGTTCAGAGTCACGCGACCCTCCTTGTGGTTTGTGCACGCGGGAGTCCTTCGCGCGATGCGGCTAGGCTGCTCCGCGCATTGCCCCCGCACGCAAAGCCCACAAACCCGTCTCCGCCATGCTTTTTCGAAAACATCGAATTCCACAAGCTGTGGCTCTTTCATCGGGGAGAGTTCCGCGCGATGCGACTAGGCCGCTCCGCTGAGAGCTCCCCGATGCAAGAGCCGACGGATTTGTCCGCATCATGCATTTGTTACCACCCCCGTTGGACACCTTGTGGCTTGCTCGCGCGGGAGTCCTTCGTGCGACGCGGCTGGGCTGCTCCGCGGAGGGCTCCCCCGTGCAAAGCCCACGGGCCCGTCTCCGCCATGCCTCACGGAAAACATCCATTCCACAAGCAATGGTTTCTTCGTCGGGGGGTCATCCGTGCCACGCGGCCAAGCCACTCCGCGGAGGGCTGATCCGACGGATCTGTTTTGCATCATGCCCCCCCGTTGTGTACTGTGGCTTGTTCACGTGGGAGTCCTTCGCGCGATGCGGCTAGGCTGCT